>CM024239.1:95277180-95430924 GCA_013421045.1 Propylea japonica
TAACTCGGGTGTTGGAGTATGACATGGCATTATTACTCTTGTTTTTTGTTATTTAAATTGATTATTCATAGTGAACAGAAGGAAGAAAAAATATACATACTTTTATTCATTCATTCTGATAATCTAGGCATTGTACCTATCTAGTTATAGTCATTGATCATTTTTAAATGAGCTGTCGCTAGCACTAACCCCATTCGTGTCATATGACTACATTTATTGTGACCTAGCTCTGTTTATCAGACATAGATTGATTTTTCTGTAAACCTGGGACTTATGAATATTATTTCCTTCACTATAGGCATTTTGAGTGATTTCAAAAAATATATAGGTACCCTCAGAAATAATCAAGATTATCCTTTTTTGTTTCCAACTCAAGTTTTGGAGGTAAAAAATTTTAAAATCACCGAAATAAGCTTAATAATTCAAAATGATCAAAATTAGTGTTTGATGATTGTGAGGTAGAAGCGATATGGCATTGATACTCTTGTTTTTCGGTATATTTCAATTTGGTTATTTCGAAGTGAATAGTTTTGTTTGAGGAATCAAAGAAAGAAAATGATGTTATTCTGTTCATTTATTCTGATAATCAAGGCATTGCAGTTATAATTATTGATCATTTTAAAATGATTAAGATATCACTATAGTCCGTTCACGAAAGTTTGAGCCGTCGGTTGGCCATGGAAATTTGGCATAGGTATTCCACTGTGTATATTGAAATTTTAGGTTAAGTTGTTTATTTTCTTGTCAGATTGATACGCAATGTTGTCAGTATTGCATAGAATTCTCTGATAACTCGCCAGCTCGTCGGACGAGGCTGGGTACATTCGGCAACGTTGACTTTACGTTATGACAGCAAATACTGCCAACTTCAGATAAATAAACAAACTCCTACCATGCGATCAAACTTTCGTGAACGGACCATAGCACCGTTTCCATTTGGGACATTTGTTTTGACCTAGCTCTGGTTATCAGATATATGAATGATTTTTCTGTAAAACTTGGACTCATGAAGTTTTAAAATCATTTCCTTCAATGGACAATTTCAGTGATTTCCAGAAGAAATCATTTTAAGAGATAATGGGTCCTCAGGAAATCATTACGATCATCTGTTTTTCTTTCATCCTCAGATTTTCAAGAAAAAAAGTATTGAAATTGCCAAAATAAGCAATCGAATTCAAATGACCAGAATTACAGTTGAGTGTGTCTCAGATTACATATATAACCAATCGTCTTGTTATTTCGTTTATCTCACTTGATCATTTTATCGTACGAACTGATTAATTTTTTTAAGGAATCGAAGGAATTAAATTTTGTACCTACTTTCTTCATTCATTCTGATAGTTTAGGCCTTATTTATTGTCAATAATAAAAAGAGGTTATAGCTCAACATCGCCATGAATACAAAAAATAATTAAAGCAGAAAATAACATTAATTGATTGAAATCAACCAATATCAAACTCAGATTTCGGAGCTAATCTCGTCCTCGTTCAAGGCAAAATGCAAAGAAGTGGTATCAAACAGAGCACCTATGGATGGCCATTTCGACTTATTAGGACTCTTCAGCTCTAATTCTAATAAGGTCGAAATGGCCATCCATAGGTGCTCACTTGCATCCGAAGTATGAGTTTGATATTATGGTTGATTTCAATCGATTAATATTTTTCTCTGCTTTAATTATTGATATAGTCATTGATCATTTTCAAATAATTGGCCTTTAACTATCACTAGGTAAACCAATTCGTGACAAATGAAAAGATTTATATAGTCCGTTTAAGAATGATTGACATCTCAGGTGGCTGTGGGAAATCGAAAATATGTTGGTATCGGTCCGTTCGGTTAATTTCGATTTGCCGATTTTAGGTTGGTGTTGAAAATATCACTGACATTAATCAAATTCAAGCGGAAGACCTGGTCATCATTGGTCAAGACCAACAGTGACCAACAATGACCTACTGCATTTAAGCGCTTTTGGTCATTGCTGGTCTTTATCATGTGACGTCATGAATTGCCCTTCAACGTCATAGATTAGACCGCAGATGACCTAAGGTGAACATACTCGAGAGCCGAGTCAAGCTTCTGGTCATTGAAGAAATAAGGTTAAGTTTTATGTTTATATCTTATGATAACACATGAATGTCAGATTCAAATAAACATTCACTTGCAATTACAACAGATATGAAAACTTCTAAACTGGACATGACTCAATTGTAGCGTAAATCTGAAATAGAAATGTTGAACAACATTCAGCTAGCAAAAATAAAAAATAAATCATGTAATTAACTTAAGTGGTTGTACGGATGTGGTATGGAAAATAGTATTCAAATTTTTGTCCAGGGAGATACAGTGGGTTTTGGGGATTTTTCTAGTTTCTCATTAAATATAACTAGGTAATGGTAATTTTCAAAACAAACGATATTCAGTCCCATACATGCATTTTTACTGAAACGAAACTCTAATTCAGAAAATCGTTGGGTTGTGTTTGTTTTCATTCCCCTAACCTACATTAACGAAAATGGCGAAGATGACCAGAACTGCATTTGAGCGGAAGCTGGTCATTCGCGGTCATTCCTCAAGTGCCAAGACCAAGGGCATGACCAACAATGACCACAGTCATTACTGGTCATTCGCTTGAATTTGATATTTAATTTCCAGTTTGAGTTAACCTATTGAAGATATTTCGAATTTATTTGTGAATATTCTTGATTTAATCGGCAAGTGGATTTAATATCTCTTAAATCTACTTTGGTTTGATTACTGAATTGAAAATGGCCGGAATACAACCAGATACCTCTCACCTTACTGCAAGGGAACGCCAGGCAGTGTATCGGTGTTACTGCGAGTTCTTTAGGGATTCAGCAGATATTTCTGCTAGTATTAAACGCATTGTGCTGGTATTTCAGGTAAACGATCATGTACAATGTGTTTTCTGATTAAGTAATGAGTTTTAAATTTCAGATTTCTCCTAGAACTGTCCTAGAATTTCGGAGAAAAAAGTAGAAGGCAAGTTGGTAGAGCCAGAGTTAGCACTGGAAGGAAACCTATTCCACATGATTATACCTTCAAAGAGACATTAAATGACATTATTTTTTCTAAAATCAAAAACAACGAGTATATCACTTTGGATATCATTTTTGAACTGGCTAAAAAGCACCTGGATTTCGATCATTTTATGTCAACACTTTATAGAATAATCAAAAAAATTGGTTACCAGTATGAGAAAGTTGATCGAAGGAAAATTCTTATTGATAAACATAAAGATATCGTGAATATACGGTTTTGTGGTAAATATCTTGAATACTTGAGAGAAAATGTAAAATTTGTTTATCTAGATGAAACATGGATATTTGAAAGTGGCAGTCAAATCCGCCAGTGGACATTAGAAAGTAATCCAAAGGTTTGTTGATCAAATACCTACGACTGCTTCTCGTAAAAAAGTAAGTTGGCAACGGCTACATGAACATATAAGTTTCCTATAATTGATTAACTTAGGAATACTTAAATCCTTTGTTGGATTTCATTGAAAGTTGAATTGTTAATACAATTTTAATGTTTACTGTAACAGTTATTTTACATGTTATGTTCGCTTTGGAGCACTGCATTTAGAAGATAATTCTAATATGTAAATAAATAGTAAAATGTATAAGGCTATTATAAGTATTCCACTGTACTTTTAATAATATTTTCAATGAATCTATGATTGTATATAATATTTCTGTCTCCAATTAACAATAAAATTTTGGAATAATGTTCTGAATTAATTTTCTCAATTTTGTACAGAAGCTTATTTTAGTTTTTCACTGTGAATTGTCAGTTTTAAGAAATGTTGAATAAGTGTGTTCCTTACCCATATAGTAAGGATTGAAATAAAGATTTTATGCTAAAACTTTAACTTTTGCTTTCTATGAATTCCAAACACTCAAAGGAACTCAATCAACTTTTATCTAAAATAATACCGACAAGACCTAAATAAAGCTAAATTGACAATCGTTTCCATTAAAAGCCAAAATATTCACCATTTCTCTATTCTCGACTGAGTTCAAACAGTGTGTTATCTATTGGATCTAAAGAAATAGTACTTAATTAATATGATGGATATGTTAAATCAACAAACAAATACTGAATTATTCATATCAAACGTCACCAAAGCATATACAGGAATGAAATCATTATTAATCTGTGCAATAGTATATTCTGAAACAAGTATGAATTTCATACAAAAAAATTAAACATCTTGTGGTCCACATTTTTTCACTTCATTTAAAGCTCTGTTAATTTTTTTAGCTATTCAAAAAATATTCCTCTTACTGAAACAGACAGAATCGGTGATAAGTTTATTAAAGTTATACAATTAACATACCCACTGAATAGATCTTTTATTAGTGTTTTTGTCTTATTATGTATAACCAATTAACGAATTTGGCCACAATTTCAGAATATCAACAAGTTCTTACTGTTTCGTTTCACCAGTTTGGCTACCTCAGTTGAATTTGAGTTGAACACAATCATTTTTAGTTATAATTATGAAAGTTTGTCAGAGAAAAAGAACATTTATCTTAATTATCTTCAATAGAGTCTCAATCTTCATGGGTGAATTATGAATGACATCTCATTAGAGTACTTCGATAGTTTATAGTTTTTTATTGAGGCAGCGATATAGTAATAGAACTGAATCCCATTGATTGAAACGGACTGAAAATAAATGACTGTTTATTTTCATGATATTCATAAGCTTAGGGGCTATACCTATTCTGGTTTCCTCGCTCTTTAGCTGCAATTTGCAAATGATGGTAAATACGAAAATTTGTCAATACAGTGTCAGAAAATTATATACTTCTAGTAGGTATAGAGATTTACACAATCCTAATGGTATTTAAGAATCAGGAACATTCTCAAGCTCAAAAATTGCTTTGGAAAATAAAAATATTGTATTAAATATGTTTTTAGGTTATGTTTATTTATTTCCCTTCTTTGACTGATTAACCCACAGAAATTTTTAGTGACTTTTTAGTAACTAGAAATAAAGCCCCGACTGGACGTTCATGGCATGCTTCGATGTCAATAATTCTTAAACGGACTATAGCTATGATTGATTTTTCTGTGCACCATGGGTGGTGCCTGGCGCATTCGCCATTTTGTATCAACTTATTTAATTTCTTTCGTTTTACTCGTTTTTCTGATCTCTTAATATGGTAGGATGAGATTAACTTGCTATTGGAATGATAGGCTTACTCTGTCAATCAAAAAATGAATAATCCCCTGACAGAAAATCAGAAGCATTTCCGTGCTTCTTCATTTCGGAAAAACGATCATTCAAATTCATGGATTAATTCGAGAATTATTTATTGATTTCATCATTGTTCATTAGTTTGTTTGTAGGTTTCATTATAAATTCAACTTTTTCATTTAAATATTGCACATATTTCGAAAATTTTCAAGAATTGAAATTCTGACGAACATGACATTTTTCATATTGATTTCGTTATTTCTTCGGTGAAATATATATCTTTCTACTTGAATTTTGTCTGCTTTTAAATTTGACATATTGTTTTGAGCTCACATTCTTAATTTCGTGAAATTTTCACTAAGGCCTCTTTAAAAGTTGACTGAAATCAAGAAAAATGTCATTTACTTCGATGTTAGGTTAGAAGGTGGCTGACTACTGTCAAAACTGTCAAAATTGGTGTTCTGTGATCGGTAGCAAGGGTACAAAAGTTGGAAATAAATTTCTCATAAAAAGTTATAAGCTAACACGTAAAAAATGGCCAGCAATATCGCTAAAGCACCTTTACTTCGTGCAGTAACGGTAGGTAGTATGTTCACTTCAAATGAAGTGTTGTTTGGAGGAATCCCAACCTGACCTGTTATGTAAACTCTTACATGTAATTGAACCGAAATCATTTCTTCTATTTCAGAGCAGAACTTTTGCTACCGCAGCAAACGTGAAACCCATTGGTGGAGTATGCGATTATGAAGTACATAATTCAAATGTTAATGGAGTTCTTGTCACCTCTGCTGAAAATAATTCTCCCCTTTCAAGAGTATCTATTGTATTTCGGTAGGTGATATTCATGTCTGTCTAAAATTCTCTACATATTCTTCTTCATTTTAAAGGGCTGGATCCCGTCAGGAGACTCCTGATAATCAAGGAGTTGCGCATGTTCTGAGAATATGTGCTGGATTATCAACCAAATCTGCTACTCAGTTCGCTATAACTCGTCATATTGCTCAAGTTGGAGCCAGTTTACACTGTACACAAGATCGTGAAACAATTTCCTACACTCTTGAAGGTACTAGAAGTGCTGTTGAACAGGTTTTACCATTCCTCTCAACAGTTGCTACAGAACATGCATTCAAGCCTTGGGAAATGGTAGACAACGATGGAAGATTACGTTTGGAATTAGCTACACGTCCACCACAGGTTTATTTCATATTTTCAAAATTATTAATCGATTTAGTGATTGAAATATGCAAATTAGCTGATTTGTTATCATTTTTCCAGATGAGAACGATCGATCTCCTACATAAAGCTGCATATAGAACTGGACTTGGCAATTCCCTCTTCATTGCTAAATATAATCTTGGAAAAATTGGGCCAGAAACTTTACAACAACATTTTGTGAATTGCAATCTAACTGCTGATAAAGCTTGCGTTGTTGGCCTTGGTGTAAATCATAAGGAATTGACCTATTTTGTTGAAAAACTCAAATTCCCTCATCTTTCAGGTCAACCAGTGAATCCTTCACCTTATAAGGTGGTTAAATAAGGTAAATAAAATTTGCAGTGGATTGCCATTAATATGCACTTTTCTACGTTAAATATTTGAATTTCGGTGACCACCAGATTTTGGTGTCATTGTATTCATTGAGTATTTCTGAACAACATGTGGCGGTTTGTCTTAGTTTAGAAAATATGGGCCCCCAAAGTTCCAAATGTTCCATTTACATGTAACTTTTTTCAATATAAAAGCACAAATTCACTGCTCCAATTTAGTCTATAAATCACCTTTGAACATTAAAATAACTATTCAATTAGTTTCTTTTCAGGTATATTCGATAATAAATGCAAAAACATCGAAATTCTAGAGGTCACACATATCCACAAATTCGAAGGAAAGGCCGCCGATTTTAAGGAAGACTTGGCACTGCCGCAGATTGTCCGCCCGAATATAATACGATGCCTTCCCGCCATCATTTGATATCACTCGCCGAAAGACGGAGCAGCAGTGGTGCCGAACTTACCATGAAGAACGCTTTCCTTAGAAATTGTGGATATGTGTTACCTCTAGAATTTCAATGTTTTTGCATTAATTATTGAATATACCTGAAATGAAACTAATTGAATAGTTATTTGAATGTTCGAAGGTAATTTATAGACTAAATTGGAGCAGTGTATTAGTGCTTTTATAGTGAAAAAAGTGACGTGAAGATGGAACATTTTTGGAAATTTGGGGCCCCATATTTTCTAAACTAAGACAGACCGCCACCTTCTGTTTCCACTAATGATGTTCAGAAACACTCAATGAATACAATGACACAAAATCGGGTCGATATCTGCTGGTCACCGAAATTCAAATATTTACCAAGGAAAAAACCTGGTGACCTAAAATTTTCAGTGTAGGTTCGAATCCAATACTTTTATAATCTAGAGTTATCCCTCGGTCATTCTAACTTTATTTTTAATGTTTTCAAATTTGATATTTGGATGTATAGAATCCTGTGTAAGATTTCAAAAAGAATCTTCATCCACAATATTGTAACTTTCAGGTGCGACAAAGGGGGAGATTTGGCTTACATCGCCATAGCAGGTGAAGGTGCAGGTCATAATGATATGAAAGCCGCTGCTGCATGCGCTGTATTACAGAAAATACTAGGACCTGGTACTTCAATTCCTTATGGGGTTGATCATGGTCTGTTGAGCAGTTCCATCAAAGTGTCGGAGAGTTACGCTGTCAGTGGTTTGAATGCCAACTATGGAGAAACTGGTCTTGTTGGTGCTATTGCTGTTGCACCCTGTAGAGTAGCTGGAGTGATCACAGAAAGCATTGTTGATGCTTTGAAGAATGGAAAAGTGACTGATGAATGGGTCGCTAAAGGTTTGTACCTTTTATATTCAATTGAATAATGCAACTAGACATTGAATTTGAAGCAGAACATCATAAGGAATGTAATCTTTCGTTTTTCAGGCAAAAATCAAGTAAAAGCTTCAGTTCTTCTTGCAAGTGAAAATGGTAAAAGCGTTGTTAGAAAATTAGGACAAACTGGACTCCTTGCTGGCAGTGGAATTTCACCTTCTCATATATCAGCTTGGTTGAGTCTGTAAGCACACAAGATGTGAACAATGTAAGTTACAAATTGTTAATTTGTTCCTCAATTGAGATTTATTCAATGCATTTTTTTCAGGCCCTCAAGAAACTTGGAAGCAATTTGAGTATTTCCTCATTCGGAAACCTGACATGTGTACCACACTTAGCAGACCTCAAGTAATATTTTAAAATATTATAATTTTGTTCATATCTTAAGGAAGATTCAAAACATAGACGTTTATTATTTATACCTTCAAGTGAAATGTCAGATAAATCAATACATTAAAGTGTAAATACCAGTTTAATCATTTTTCTTATTTGCCTTCAAGTCACCAGAGAAAGTAAAATGGAGATATTCATTTCAGAACAGCCTCGGTGGCTGTAGGGGCTAAATAATGATTTGTTTGTTGCCTCGATGGTCTTAGTTAGCAAGAGCATTGTGAAAGATGAATGAATGAATATTTATTTTATTTCAGGTTAAATATTGAAGCAAAGATATTAACAATGCCACATCCAAATTATTCAAATCTATATAGAAACATTCCTTAAATTCTGTAACTGATTCTCTACTCTTTACATCAACATTGTTGAATTTCTCAACGATTTTGTTCAGAGTATTGAGAAAAAACTTTCGGTATTTTAAACAGAATTCAAATAAAACACTCAGACTTGGTTGCTTCTCGTTGCCATTGATAACTTTCGAGGATAAGTAATTATAAGATTCGGCAGACAATTTTTCCAAAGCATCAATTCGATTTTTCATATCATTATTAGCTGATTTGAGATCATTTCTGAAAAACAAGGAGTTAATATTTTCAACAACAGTAACAAACAACTTACATTTTCCTCAAAATTTTTTCCAACGTATCATTAATTTCATCCTCTAACACCATACATAATTTATTATGAAGTTCCTCGAAATTGGCAATCTTGAGGTCTTCAACACTACAATAAATGAAAATATTTCGTGAATTTCTTCCAAATGCAAAATTCTTACCTATGTGTATGTATGATCTCTTCACTCTGGTAGGAGAGAATTTGTAGTAAGGCTGAAATTTCTTTGAGCTGTTCCTTCCAAATGCTTTGATGTTTTGATAAGTGACCTGGTAAAAGATTTATGTTCTTTATCAACAATTCTTCTGATTTATTCATTTTGAATTTATGTCGCAAAATACAAATATTTTTTTGTTGTTTTGATTTTTCAATTTCAGGTTATTATTTCGAAACATAGAAATGAAGAAATACTTTTCATTGAATGGTGTCAATAAAGATCAGAATAATGATTTTCCAGAAATTTTAAAACATATATTTTCCAAATATACCCATTCATTCAAAAAAGTTTTGTTCAAAATGCAAAACTGCAATATTAGAGAAATTAAGGACACAAATGAAATAACTTTTTTTTACGTAAGGGAAATTTTAATGTCTATGGTTAACTGTCAACTTGACAAAGGAAAGGAAACTACGTCAAACAAATAACATTTCGGAAATTATCCGTAATTCTTTTTTCCTTATGTTTAGGAATTTGATGATCATAATTTTATAAAATTCGGACTTTTGATTGATATAAATCTTCCTTATTTATTATGCAGCACCAATACTGGGTTACCAAAAAGAGTGTTCAAAGAAAACTAGGCAAAAAAGAAGATGAGTGTGTTATTTCTTCAGATGCCGAATTGGACGCTAAATTGGAGTTGTTCAAATCAATCAATGATAGTTGTGTCCAATTACAACGATTTATAGACTTATACAAGGAAAGGTTGTGTTATTTAGCTCAAGAAGAACATACACTTGGAAGATATTTGAAAAGAATGTGGGAAAACGGAGAAAAACGATAGCGCCAGTAAAATTATGATAACTGCAGGAAAATCCTTATCTTATATAGGACATCAAAGACTGACTGTGAGAGCACCTCTGGTAAGACTGCATCATGAAGTGGATACATTTACAGGAAGAGCAGTTGTGGACACCAAGGTAACAGTAGACGAAATGGAAAAGTGTCGTACTGAGTATAGAGCTGCCTTGAGTTGGATGAAATCTGCATCTCAACAACTTGACCCCGATACTGGTCATGGTGTCGATAAGTTCCGCAAGCTCAATCATATGTCAGGTCTACAAAGAATAAGTTTGATAAGTACACTCTTGCATGTCTTCAGAAGGTTGATTTGTTGGCTGCTGCGAGATGTAATATGTTTTCTCATGCTTTGATTCCTTATATAAATGCCTTATCTGTCTTTTCTACTAAGGCTACTGAAGTTTTAACCACAGCTGGTATCAATTTAGACAAAGTTGAGCCTTATGATTTTCATGTAACCGCAGAATTGGCCATTCCAAATGATGATAAGATAAGCAAACTTTTTCAATGCCGAATATTCAGATAAAATGAAGAGCCATCTAAAGAAGAGAAAGATACTGATAAGACTAGGTAAGCAGATTACCATTAAAAACTTTTAAGTTTTTATCAACCTCTAACTGAATTTAATCTGAATTATTTCTCCATATATCTTCTATGAGTTATGTTTCCATACCTACTTTATGTAGACTAACGCAGATTTCATCTTTTTTAGCAAAACTCAAACTGATGAAGATGATGTGATGAACCTCCTGGGCGAAGACTTTTCATTACAAGCTCCCTCAACTAATTCTAGTGAATTGTCAAGTAAGGTTCAAACGAATGAAGCTCTCCTGGATTTGTCAGAACTTGAGAATGGATCTAATCTTTCCAAGGACTTTTTCATGCCCTCGAATCTAATGCAGGGGGGTTTTAATTTCACCTCTGACGATCTCAAAAAGTTGGAGAATACAGCAACAAATGGTGATTTACAGAAGAATGATACTTCAAAACAAGATGCTCAAGTATCATGGCTGAGTTTATTCGAAGAGCTAGATCCTTTGTCGAACAAAAATTCGGCAAATAGAATGGGTGATCAACTCTAATGTATTATTTATTATTGCATTCTGGATTTATGAAATATTGTATTTATTTTTAATATTGAACAGAGAACTGACTGGGATATATACATTCATACTATATATAGAAGTACATCGAGATACAACATATTGATAAACATTATGTAATTTTCAAATTAAAACGTTGTGTTAGAGATGAAAGCAGGTAGAATTAGGTGTAGGGACAGCCACCCTGCTGCGATTTCATCCATAATATCAGAAAATCAATCTGTTTTTTCCTCATCAATATATTTTGGTTTAAATTATATCTGCAAGATATTTTCCTGAAATATTTAGCTTTATCTCTAATACAACATTATTCTGAAAATGTTATATTTTCAAGCACATTCCAAACAGTATCATATTTTTGCGTTGTGGCAATTTATATCCTATTTTAATATTTTCCCTAAGTATTTTAGAAATCGCATACTTAATCGAATTATTTTAAAAATCTTATTTTGACATAAATGTGCAGATCTTTGGTTACTATGCAAAAAGAAGTGATAATTCTGATCAAATTTTGATTTGCATTTGAGATTCTGTATATATTAGAACAATCGTAACACCACTTGGGTTAACATCAATTTATAGATATTTCGAAGGTTATAAATAATCAATCTTTCATTAAGTATTCTCTACTATTTAAATATTTCCCTTAATACTTTATTGTTATGGTATTATCAGGTTGTTTTTGAGAATATTTTCTAATCAAAGACGATTCCATCGGATAAACAGGCAAAATGATTTGCAATTGTTATTCAATATACCTAATTATGATTTGATGTAGAAAAAAGATATTTTGAAATTCATGAAAGCTTCATTATTAGCATACTCTTTTGAGCATATCGAAATTGATCTTGATGATTATTAACTCTCTTTAGTTAGCTTAATATGTTGTAATGTGAAAATTAAATAGTCCAATAAGAATTCTACCTCCTCAACTATGGAAAAATAGCAGAATTTCAGAGTGACTTTGATACCCTTAGACATTCAACATAGTATTGCAATTTGATGGCCATATAGTATCTATTTCTACATTCATTCTATTCAACCAATCAATGTGATAAAAAATGTTATTCATCTTAAAGCACCACTACAGTAGCTGAAACGTTAGTGAATATTTTTCTCAACACCAAATGTATCTTTATAAAATTTGGTGTATTGATTGGGCTTTGATATTTAACATTACATAAGTCCGTCTGTTTGTTTCTTATGATAATATATCAGACATAAATGAATGTGAATGCCTTAAAAGTACTTAATCGATTTAGGTGAGATCTTTGGCATTAAATATCATTTTATTTTTGTCAGTTGTTTGTCTAGTTGATTTACCAAAGTTGTTTTCTTTTCATAGTTTAATATATTATGGTTTTATTCAAATAAAAAAACGTTTTAATTATGGCATTTCAATTGGTTTTACTATTCCTATAGTTCCTCCGCTTTGTAACAATATTAGTACATCCAGAAAAACTAGTTTCCTCAGAGGAAGAAGTACTTCTTTGTCTGATTAAGTTATCTCATGACTTGAAATATTACCCGAATATTACTTACCTGCAGATAAATAATTCTCAAGAACAATGTTTACCTAGGTATATCTACCTCAGTTCTCTATTAATCTGAGATCTCTACTGGGAGTTGTATGATTCATTAGGAATGATCAATTATTATTGGAAATTCAGAAAATGTCAATTCAGGAATCTAAATGCATATATGCAACATGTATGAATTAAATAATGTTGATTTTTTCTATTTTAAAGGATTGATACATTGTTATAGTTCTTAAATATCAGTCATAACAACAAGGGGATATAGCTCAGTGGTAGAGCATTCGACTGCAGATCGAGAGGTCCCCGGTTCAAACCCGGGTGTCCCCTGTGTGAAACTTTTTATAAATTTTGCTCAAATTATTTTAGTGCAATTTGCTATCCTAAATAATCTTGCAGTTGTAATTATAAATACCACAAGTTAATGACTACAGAGAGGACATTCCCTAATTCAAAAGACTTCTTGTGCTTTATTATATTACTTTGACATTTGTTTACGAGATTATAAATCAATTACAAAAATATAGTTATTTTGAATGAAAGATGAAAAACCAATTGAGTAAATGATAATAGTAAAGAAGAATGTAATACCATTATTTAAAGAGAACAATGGTAATATAATACTTCTCAATCAGTACCTTCATTCATATTTAGCGCCAAGCATGCGCGCTACAAATTTACCATTCCCAGGTATTAGATACCAAAAGAAATAGTAGTTCATGATCGTCGTTACACATTCTGCACATAGTGGTTTGTTTAGGTGTTAAATTCAAAGTAGATATTTTCTGAATCATTTAAAAAGTTATGTGAAATTTCCAAAATACATGTGAACCGAGTTTTTAACATGGAGAACTCAAATTCGGAGGGTGTCGTCCTGCCGGACATTTCCGAAGCCGAACAATTAGCGAGTGAGCACGATGGCGGAGATGATGGCGTTTCTGTTGTCCCGAAAAGTGAGAAGGGCCCGGTCACTCTTTCTGTACGTCATGGTGGTGTCCCAGTTTCTTTACCCGTTGGTTCCCTCATCGCGAGTTCTTTCAATGTTATTACTCAAGAACAATTGTCTCAGTTTAAACCTATGTTATGTGTCGATAACAATGGATACCTAGCCACAGATCCTACAAGTGGAGAGTTAAAAACCATAGTAATACAACAAGAAGATGTAGGATCGAATAATGCTTCGTCTAATTCAAATACTCCTAGTATTGTTGGTTCTTGGAGTGAAGCAGCAAGTTTACCTGTTTTTGCCTGTAAGATGCAAAAATACTTCGGCGGTATTACATAAAAATCGATTTGGTTCAGGTGGCAGAGGGCGTTGCATAAAATCAGGAAATCAGTGGTATACACCAAGCGAATTCGAAGCTGTTTGTGGAAGAGCTTCTAGTAAAGATTGGAAACGAAGTATCCGTTTTGGAGGACGAAGTCTTCAAACTCTAATAGACGAAGGTAGGTCATAAGTTATAGCCTAGTGTCAAATTTTTAATTTCCAACCTCATTTTTGATACTCGTATCATATGTTTCCAATACTATTGTAGTAAATGTTATAATTTTTTAGGAATAATCTTACCACATGCTACCAGTTGTACGTGTGCAGCTTGTTGTGATGACGAAACGGCCACCGGTCCAGTACGACTCTTTACACCGTACAAAAGAAAACGCAAAAGGGAGCACGATATTAGTCCCAAAATGAGAGACCAAAATGGACTGAGCGATAGTCAACAATCAAAAGAAGAAGCTTGGCAGAATTTGGCCGAAGGACTTGATTCAAGTGATTATCAACTTATGGACTCAGTAACCATATTAGACCCAGTATTATCGTTACGGAAATTAGAAGATATTGCGAATCAGATAAGTCGTTTAGCTGGCGAATTTCGCAGAAATCTGGAAGAACTCAAAGAAACAATGAATAGGCAGAATGACAAGTTTCAAAGAGACAAGGATGCAGCAATTTTGGCAGCTAGAGTTGAGGCTCAAGTGGCAGTTTTGCAGCCTGATGGGACCACAGATTCTATATTGCAGCCATCCCTCGATAATGAAATCATAAAAAGGTAAACACAAATTTAATTTTTGTTTATTATATTTTGCTGGTAAAATCTTATTTAATCCACTAATTTTTATTTGAAAAGTTGTGTAATATTAGGTTGCATAAATAATAAGTCTAATTTTATGTATTTTTTCAGTGTGCAAATTGCAATAGAGAAGCAAATGCTGAATGTTCATTGTGTAGGAGAACTCCATATTGCTCGCAGTTCTGTCAGAGAAAAGACTGGGCTTCGCATCAAGTGGAATGTGTGAGAGGGGTTACGACAGAAGCAGGACCGCAACAGTCCATAATGCTTATCGTTGAAAGTACAGATCAGCAATAAAAAATATTTTTATATCATAATATAGTTCATATCATGGACGTTGTACATTATTCTGTATTATATATGGTTTATTTATATCACAATATTTTCTACAGGGTTTTCTTCCTCTTTACCACTTGTGATAATTGTCGATAAATGAATTGAAGTGCCAGCTACATTCCTATCAACTTTACATTGAATTTTTGTCTTTCAAGCTTCTATTTAATTTCGAGGAATGTAGTATGGTTCATAGAGTGTTTCTAAATTTATGGTTGAAATTTGTATGTTTTTCGAATGTGAATAAATGACTAGTTACGTTTTGGTATCTGAAGTATGGTTTTTTCTTCATCGACTGCAAATTAACCTATATATTCTGAGGGTTCTAAACTTTTTTCTGAGGAATTACATATAATAGCAAACCTTATGCTATCTTTGAGTACTCAACATGAATTCCTGCAAAAAAATTTAAATATCTGAAACCATTGTAGAAAATTCGGCGATGGTGGGGATTTTGTCATTATTTATTTTCATAAGACTTTCAAAGCAAAGTTAGATCCCTTATCTAAATGGGATAAAAATTGCTTAGATGCGCACATTTCAGCACACAATTTGCAAACAGAGTTCCGTTTTTTTCAGAGACGCCTGAAAATTATCAAAAAACAAATAATTATGTTCCTAATATGCTGATATCACAGATAAGATAATAATTAAAAAATAATTAAGATATGAAGTTATCCGCTAAGATAGCAATAATATTTTGACAGCCTAGATCACTTCTTTACCCACATACCAACTGTCAGATGCATAGCTGTCACCTGTCCGTTGTGACTGTTCGTAGAGAAATGGTTAATCGTTCCCGTTCCTATCATTTTATTTATTGAGATCGGGATGTAGTGTTGTTCGATTATTTGTTTTAGCGGTAAACTATTTTTTTACTATGGGTGACTATCAAATAGACATTTCCACTCTTCCAGAGGATGTGAGAGAGAAGTTAGCCGAGCTAGATTTGGAATTCCGAAGGTAGGAACTTGCATTGGTCCCTCTTATTTCTTGTAGGACTTAAGTATGTTGATTGTCAACATAACAATCGATACCAGTCTTATCTTGAATGGTTTCTCTTGTTTTGAAATTGCTTCAGCTGTTAAATTTCAATTGAAAATAGCAGTAATTCGTTGTGGACACCAGTGCTTAACATTTATGTTGAACAATCTGTTGGTGATTTTCTTTTGAGATGCAAATTTAGATCATTCTGATTCATTGAAATTTGAGGAGTGTTTACAAATGCGAAATTTCATTCTAATCTAACCGCAAACCTCTACAGTCAATCTTTGTTTTGGCCTGAATTTTCATGCTTTACTTAGTTTACTTGAAATACATATTCACCAGAATGAAATAATATTCAAACATCTTAATGGAACTAACAACCTTAAATTCTCATGTAAATAATGCAAAATTAGTGATAATTTTGTTATGATACAGTGTTCGCCAATTGAAATCCATTTATAGTGACTCATAGGTCATCAAGGCAGGTGCTGTCATACATATAACTTGTACAGTTACGTTAGCTGAAGCATTAACTATGAAATTGATTTTATTGTTTATTTCAGCGAATAACATTCGGAGGAGTGGTTCTATTTTCATATTTTTATTATCATAAAAAACTAACCCTATCTAGCCAATTGTATGATTAATAGATAACAAGGTCGATATGCAAGTGCACTATCGAATAGGTATATCATCTTAATAATTAAATGAAATCATTACTTATGCTGGTGGTTTTCTATATTTACTATTCATCATGTTACATTCATGATTGCCGATATGTAATTGGTATTTTCTGTACCTTCACAGCAAGGTATTTTCACGTTTCTTATTCCGATTATTATTTAATATAGCAATTATACCGTTATTACATAGATCTGATAGGTCGTTACACTATTTGATGATTTTTCCTTCAAGATGCATACCAACTTGTTGCATTTTCGATTCTAGTTGGCAAATTTTACATAGTTAATGGTGGTAGTTTTGGTGTTTCTTATAAAAGTATTCAGGATGTTTGCAAAGGTGAAAAAAATCACAGTTGGTGATGAGAATTGTGTGTAACGTAAAAGTCTTTGGTTTTCACGAAATGTTTGGTGAATTTTTTGCTCAGAAAATCCAATCTGACCAAAATGAGTAATTTCACCAATAGACCAGTTCTGGAGCCTTTAAAAATAAAAAATAAAATTATAGTACACAGAACGAAACCCATTTGAAAAGATGAAAATAAAAGGATAAAAAATATTTCGATTTCCGTTTAGAACTTTAAGTCCTATTGAAAGAAATGAATGGCAAAATTTAAGGCAACGAAAAGAGCTATCAATTTTGTATTAACACTTTTTTTACAGAACCTCAACATTCATGTGGACAATTCTGAAAACCAAAATAAAAAAATTCTTTACGAAATTGCTTAAAATCTTCTCTTTTATGTTCTTAACATACTGTATTTTTAATTAATTTTTCGTCTATATTGACTCAAAATCGAAGAAGCACCCTTATTTTCAATAAAACATTCTCACGTCAAGTCATCAGGCATTTTGTAAAGTCTGTTGCTTTTCTGATCATTGAAATTTCTTATTTTTCATTGTATGAAAAGTACCATGATAAATGTTCTCAGAGAACGCTAAAAATTTTACTGTAGCTGTGAAACTAGTTGTACATTTTGGCTGTCGAAAACATGGTTTGAAATGCCCAAATTTATGCTCAAAATGTTTCTCTTCCGAGCATAAATTTGTTCATGCCTAAAACCACGTTTTAGTCAGTCAACTTCAAAATGTTACATCTAGTTTCACAGCTGCAGCAAAGTTCTTCAAAGCAAATTTTGAGCATACCTATCGAGTATTTGTATTATTTTTTCATTTAGCGAATAACATACAATCGTTCAATAATTTTTTACTCGAAAACGTTTAGAGATATGAAAAAATTACATACAAGTCAAAAAAGTTTTTGAATTGAAAGAAGATATCTAAAACTGATTTTACGCGTACCGCAAAAGAGTTTGAGAAGGAAAAAGGAGACATGGCTCCGGAAAAGAAAACACCCTGTCGATTCTAGTTAAAAGTCAGGACGTGCAATGATGGAGACTGTTTTAAATAGCTTGCATTCCAAATTTGGACTGAATATCTCAAAAACTGCAGGAGTTATGAAGAAAAAACCAATTTTTTTGGAAATTTCAACACCCTGTATCTCCGAAACGAAGCTTTTACTGACCCATGGTTATATAAACTTTTTTTCTTGAAATTACATGTAGATTCGCCCCCTCACGTTGTGACATATTATTATGTAGCACCCTGTATAGTAGTAGCACGATGTTTCCTTAGGAACATGTATATACAATTAAAAAAATTGAAAAAGTGTGCAACGAACCGTGGTATAATAAAGATAAGAAAAGGAAGCACTTATATTAGCTTAATCTTACAAGTCCAACAAAAGTACATAAAATATGCAAAAAACGTTAGTGACAAAGCGGGGCCACTGAAACTTCAACGCTGAACTTTAACGCTATTTCCTCATCCTTAATGCATTATTATCGATTGAAATTCATATTGATACTCATATTACTGCCTCACTGTGACAAATGTGAATTTAATTACATAAGCTCGTCACGATTTTTGGAACCTGAGTTAATGAGGATTTTAACCAAGTGATCGTTGGGGTGACTTCTCTGTTTATTGTTCCATTGGTAGCACTGATTTATATTTTTCATTGGAAATCTTGTGCATTTGATCTTGCACTGCATCTGGGTCTGCAGTTATTAAAATGCGGATTTCTGCGAATTCTGTAGACGACAAACTATTTTGAAGCTCAACGAAGAATTACCTTTGAACAATCGAACAGATGAATGGGTAATGTGTCAAATAATGTTTCGTCTTCCATTGGGAGTGAACTACATCAGAATTCGATATAGGGCCAGTGCAATGTTGGTGCAAATCAAGTATAGGATTTTTCACTATAATTTGACCCCCTCTTTAACTTTGTTACTAGAAGAGATACAGAAAAACGTTTCATACAAAAATTTCACAAAATCGACTGAGGTTTTACAATATGAAATCACATAATGGAATATACACAGACTGGCCAGCATATCGATGGCAACTTCATTTTTTCAAATGGAACACCCTGTATATTTTTCCATATTTGGTGAGCTCTTTCTACTCTGATTTCGAATATGTAACATATGTTTGTCTATCTCTTTTATTCTGAGTACCACAGAGTTTCAAATTTCAAGAACCACCTGGCAAGCTCGGTAATCATTTTTCAAGTGGCAGACTGCGTTTACTGAAAATGCCCATTTTTGGAGTTATAATAACGTCAATTGGAATATATACAGGTGAACAATATATTCAACTACATTTTTTCAAATGGGACACCCTGTCCTGTATATTCTTCCATCTTTTGATAGGCTATTTCCTCTTGATATATGCGTATGTAAGTGTGCCATTTCAATTTTCAGAGTTTCAAAGTTTTGAAATGATGATACCGAATAAAAAAAATTGTGAAATACCTACGAAATTCTTCATATTCAAACAATTTACTTATAAGTATTTTTTTTAAATAAATACTTAACAATTACTTAACCAAGAAAAAAAATAAACTATGGTATTATAGTATCTACCTTCATTCAATACACATAGTTGTTTAGAAAAAAACGGGCATTTTGAGTAATCGCAGCCTGCCACTTGAAAAGTGATTACTGAGCTTGCCAGATGGTTCATAAAATTTGAAACTCTGTGGTGCTCAGAATAAGAGAGATAGACCAACATTTGTTACATATTCGAAATAAGGGGAAAAAGAGCTAGCCAAATATGGAAAGATATACAGGGTGTTCCATTTGAAAAAATGAAGTTGCCTTCAATATGTTGGCCATCCTGTATATATTTCAGTTTGTGAAGTCATATTGAAAAACCTCAGCTTATTTCGTGAAACTTTTGTATGAAATATTTTTTTGTATTTCCTTTAGTAACAAAGTTAAAGGGGCGGTCAAATTATAGTGAGAAACCCTGTACAGCCAATTGAAAACGCGATTACTTATTGCTTTATACTGAATTCGAGAAAAATCAGATATTTCAGGGCTCTGAAAAACGTTTGTTGGAAAAGGTTTTATTCTCTATACCCTTTTTTACAACATACGCGTAGATCATAATACTTGATTGGTTTTAATAACTCTATTTATGTCGATCATTTATGATGTAATGGAACACCCATGTAGGTGAACATTCATGGTTGATATAATTGCTCCAAGCTC
Organism: Propylea japonica; assembly: GCA_013421045.1. NCBI lineage: Eukaryota > Metazoa > Arthropoda > Insecta > Coleoptera > Coccinellidae > Propylea > Propylea japonica. Next base: position 95,297,606 of record CM024239.1, read on the forward strand.
TCAGTACAACCTCTAGATTTTTATTTCATCTGTTGAAAAAACAAGGAAAATAATAACTAACTCCAATTATTTAAATCTGCAATCTTGACATAGAATAATTTGTTTTTTAATAACGTCGTACTGAATTATTATCACTTATGTGAGTAAAACGCTTGAATCTTTTTATATTTCTACCTCTTAATATCCACACAAATCATCGAATTATTATTCCGTACTTCGAACCTTATCAATCTATTTCATAACATCTCTATAGTTAATATGGTAAAAAATATGGGTAGTTGTTAAAATATGGTTATACCTATACACAGTAATCTCAGAAAGAAGCAAATTTACTCTTTGTGCTGAAAAGTTTTCGATGTGATACTCGATTCGAGAGAGACAACAACATTGTTCTCAGTTGATCGTTCATTCCGTCAGAAAGTTAGTACGTAAATCTTTCGAATATACCACTGTTCAGCTGGACGTATCTGTCTGATACGTTGAATATCGTATGTTTCCGATGTGAATCTCCATATTGGTCTCCATGTGGAATCATTTGGAAAAAAATTTTATTTCGTACAATTTTGTATTCAACATATTTTTGTAACTCTGTATGTAATAAAGTTGAAGGCGGGGTCAGGTTATATCGTATAAACCGGTACAATTAAGCAATTGGATACCCTTAGAGATATGATTGTTATATTCCACCTTGCATAATGATATAATTTGTTCCCTAACATTTTTAGATAATGTAATTTTCACTTCCACAATGGCTCAATTATTCATCGCGTACCTACGCCTATCTGCGTTCCTCAAAAAGTAATGAAGAACAGCAATGGTCGAACATAAAACAATGAACAGGCGTGGTCCAGGTCCGTCTGGTCTAGAAGAAGACTTAAGATACCGGAGGGTTCATTCATATTTTTGCCCCCTGCCATTTGGACCAGTAATGTTTTAACATTGTATAATATAATATCCTTATACGATGATTTAAATATGTATTTTCGTTGTCCCAGCACAATTCTTCCTAGAACAGAAAAAGTTAATTTTGCTCGAGAGTTCGAAAAAAACATGGCATCAAGCATAGTTTCAAGAAATATTTTGATGAAGGATGGCGAATACTTTCTGAAGCTTCCAATTTCACAGCTAGCGAGTTTCAAGTTCAGGTAGGTTCAGGAATATCTTTGATGACATAATATTCATATTACAAAGGCAGAAGATATTGATATACTCTTCCAATAGTTCAAAATTCCAAAATGTATCAAGAAAGGGCATTTGCTGTGATTTCCAGAAAAAAAAATTAAGAAGAGCCCTGTCAGGAGCTTTTGAGCTTTCGTTCATTGGTAGAGCAATAAAGACTTTTACCTCGAAATTCTGTATGGGACAAATATGTAAATGCAGAATCTCAGCACAATTGGAATTATATTTCGGAAATTATTCAGAAAATGAAATACATATGTAAAAAATAAATAATTAAAAAAAATAATTCTTTGATTCTGATGATGCGATCTCTTTGAAATTTTGCATGAACATTCAGTATATCAGTCTTGATTCACAAAATAAATTTCACTAAAATCGGATATCCTGTTATGGAAATATTTAGATTCTTCTTTTCAATATTCCAATCGAATTTTCTATGGTTCTGTTAACACTATGGACTCTAAATTTTGCGTGAGAATTCAGTATCAGTCTTCATTCAAAAAAGAAATTTCGCTCGAATCGGACATCCTGTAATGGAAATATAAAGATTCCTCTTTTCAAAATAAGAATTTAATTTTCTATGATTCTATCAACACTATGGCCTCAAAATTTTGTATGCACATTCAGTATATCATTCTTCATTCACAAAATAAATTCCACTCGAATCGGACATCTTCTTATGGCAATATGAAGTTACTTCTTTTCAATATTCCAATTGAATGTTGTATGGTTCTGTGTACACTATGGCCACGAAATTTTCCATGAGGCTTATTATGAGCATCTTGCATATGGCAGCAACATTTCATTCCGATAGGTTTCGTTTTGTCTGAGATATTGAGGAACAAAAATTTTGAATGGCCATATTTTATGGAACACCCTGTACGATTTAGCTGGTTAACGAACTTAACCGAACCATTTGGGAACCGAACTCACCCTGAAAATTTCAAGTCTCTAGGACAATCCCGTCATCAGGGAGTCGAACCCTATCGTTTGAGACCATTTCGGCTCAAAATACGAAAATTACTTCAATTTGGGCAAAACGATATAGCACTCTTTTAGGGAAAACGAGCGCTCAAAAACGTACGTGTTGAGATATTTTATTTTCTTACATGAAAAACAGACAAAAAAGAAATTTTGTCACAAATTGAAATAATAATTCAAAAATACTTGTAAGATTGGAGCATCCCAGAGGCGTATAACTTTTTTTAGTCAGTTTTCAGGAAAAATTTCAACAGCCAGTATCCTGGAAACAATGCATTTCTATTCCTACATTTGTAGGAACTTTTTTTCATAAAATGTTCTGGGTAATCACCCCATAAAACCTTGCATATCTAATCGGAAACACCCTGTATATAAACACTTGTCTCAATGCTATCACCTGAAAAAACCCTTTATTTCAACATACTGGAACTGCCCATAGGATGGATACCCTCTGTGTAGGTAGATTCCTAATGAAAATGTGCTGTCGAACAATAACGTCAAAACTGCTTATCCCGTATCGGGGCTCGTGCTCGAACACTCCATTAATTAAATTACAATCACAACTGTTCATTGAATAAATAAACAGTGGCGAAGTGCGAAAGTGCCTCGTGTTTCGTCTAGAAACATTTTCAGCCAGAGCTCATCACGGTTTCAGGCAGAATCGTCCACTTCCAAGTGAAAATTTTCGTCAACCCCTTAATTAATCTGTGGAATCTCATCAAACTCTTAATTTATTCCAGGACGGACGCAGCTGTAAAACTACTAATTGAAAATTTCTTTTGCGAGAGGACGTGTCCAAACATAATTTCCACTTGAAGCCAGTTGAAGTTGTGTGTTCTTTGGCGGCTACAGCTCTCGAGTGCAAAAAATGCAGCTTTGATGAATAACTAGTTCCCTGCGAAATTAAGAGTGAAAAAATCAAAAACGTTCAAATTCAATAGCACGACTTGGAAAGTGTGGTCTGTCCGTATGTCAGAACCGTCCTATGGGTCTGTTTTTGGAAATATACAGGGTCTTTATAAATGCTTGTAACAGAGCAGTTGGCTTTGGATTATTATTTTCGGCTACAAAATAGCAAGTTAGGTTTTCTCTAACCAATCAGAGCATAGCATGATCATAGAATTCTGTGGTTTGCATAGGAAGCGGCATAATGAGATTAATGCAGAGCCCAACTGCGCTGTTACAATCATTTATAGAGACCCTGTATATTTATAATACCAAATAATAAAGGAAGATTACGAATGCTCAATGTGAAAAAGCGTGCAAATGCAACTTCACCTTCGGGCTTTCCTAGAATTTTCATACTATTCTTCTAAATCTAGTAGCACAAAAGAATGTAATGGGAGCAATATCTCCAATTTGAAATCTCATTTTTTCAATATGAAATTAGTGTGCAAATGCTTCTTCACCTTCGGGCTTTTCTAGAAAGTTTGAACAATTCGTCGGAATATGAGTAGGAGCACAAATGAATCTAATGGAAACAATAGCTCTCATGATATTCAAATATGAAATATAATTTCTTCAACATGAAAAAGCGTGCAAATGCTTCTGACTTCACGTTCGGGCTTTTCTAGAATTTGTATACCATTCTTCCGAATATGAGTAGGAGCACAAATGAATCTAATGGAAGCAATAGCTCTCATGATATTCAAATATGAAATATAATTTCTTCAATATGAAAAAGCGTGCAAATGCTTCTGACTTCACGTTCGGGCTTTTCTTGAATTTGTATACCATTCTTCGGAATATGAGTAGGAGCACAAATGAATCTAATGGGAGCAATAGCTCTCATGATGTTCAAATATGAAATATAATTTCTTCAACATGAAAAAGCGTGCAAATGCTTCTGACATCACGTTCGGGTTTTTCTTGAATTTATATACCATTATTCCCCAGAAAATGAGGAATAGCACGAATATGTAATTTAATTTTCTCAACATGAAAAAACGTGCAAATGATTCTGACGTTCGGTTTTCCATCGAATTTGTATAAGAAACTGAGTGAGCTTGAACCCCGTTTCGCTCATACAATAAAACATCCTCAATAAATTCTCTCAATCCACGATTTCCATCTCTGTACCCGCAAACGATCCAGACACGCGGAAAGTCTCGATTCACCACGTATCGACTCGCAGCATCCATCTCGCTCTCTTCTTCATAGATCTCCGCGTCCAGGAAATACCCGTCTTCTCAGAATAGTACCGTTCCATCCTCTCGTACCGTCCCTGCACGGACTCTTCGCGTCTTCGCCGTGTCTTCGGAGTCTGCCCCCAAACCGTTCTTCATCTAGTACCGAGGACACCTTCGAGCGCATACGGACGGGTCCAGCACCAGCCCACCTCCTCGTAGACGATCGCGTGCTGTTCCAGTGATCGAACAACATCGCCGAGCCGCAGGTATCGCGGTGCACCTAGTGCTCAGTGGACATCATCTTCGAAGGAATGGGCTTTTCGACCGCCCTCCAGGTTAAGAAAGTTTATATATTGTTGGTACTTCACTAAAGAGTGATAATTTTCAACCAGTGATTGAAAAAACGTAGCCAGAAGCAGATATCGCGGTGCACCTAGTGCGCGGTGGACACCATCTTCGAAGGAATGGACTTTTCGACCATCGGCCAGGTTAAGAAAGTGGATATACTGTTAGTACGACACCGGCTGTGATAACTTTCAGCCCGTGGTCTTTGAAAAAGTTGCGTTCGTTCCGTTAGAGCCTGGCCCCGGGGTTGTGTGCAGTGATCTCTTGGTTCTGTGTTTTCGTATGCCGAACTGATTGATCTCGAGTAGAGTAGAGGTAAGTATTGACCGGCGATCGTGGTGTTGTAAGAGGACTCTGTGTATTGAGATTGTGTTTTAAAAACGGTTTCTGGTATCGAGGTTGCATCTTGGGAATCGTGAAGATGTTCGGGTGGCGGTTTCTGATGCAGAGGTTTTTAGATCATGTAGGTATTCGTGGAGGTGGTCGAGAGCAGGGTTGACGAACGATCGAAATGTATCTGATGGGGTTGGTTGAATTTAGTAAAATGATGCAGGGTGTTTCTTAATTGAAGCTCGAAATATTGCAGATTTTTTACGTTGTCATGAAAGAGTTATAACATAACTAATGGGAGAAGCGTGTGTATATTCCACATGCATTCTGCACATAATATTTTGGTCACACCGTATTCAAAGTACGCTACGGTGTTGAATATAATGAAAAAAGAAAATGATACAAGAGATGTTGTGAATATCAGTTCAAATGTTGATGAATTCACAAACTTTTCTAGTTATCAGTGATATTATTTTGAAGTTCACAATTGAACACAATACATTTCAATTCAATTGTTGTAAATTCTGGACAGCTCACTCGAATTACTGAAAATTCATTTCATGATTATTTCATAAAATCCTTCTCATTAAAAAAATTTATTTTTCTGTCTACCTCCAGTCTATTTCCATATTTTCTCAAACTACATATATGTATCTCGAATATTGAGTTTTCTTGAACTTAAATGAATAGCTTGTTGAATTATAAATACATATTGGCAAAAATTTAACATTAATAATTTTCCGAAGAAAAATTGACAAGGGTCAAGATTTCATACTCTTGGATTCCAGCTTGAGAAACAATTGAAGTTGTTCTTTTCCCTTGTTTGAAACACTTTTTCTCTTAAAGTTGAAGTAATGGAATGCGTTCTTTCTTCATTCGCATTTTGGAATATTCAATATTTCAGGGGTCTATTCATGAATTCTCATCGTAATTTTTGTAGAAAAACCTTTCGAATATCATTATAGTCTTCCCGGTCATGTGTTTTTTAGATCTTGAAATCGCCCTTCTAAAGACAGAAAAACAAAAAACGAAACAATTGGTGAATACGACATCAAATTACAGTCAATTTCGCTGAATAAGTAACTCTTGTCCTAAGAATTCTCTATGATTTTTTTGAAATTTCGAATAGGCAAGAAACTGCAAACTATCATAATGGGCAAACCTCTCCCGTAGATTTCAACTGGATTATTGAAATATTATTTGGGTTTTAACATTACTCTTCAAAATGTTTTTTACAGTTCTTTTTTGATCTGGATCTTATAATTGACGCCCGAATTGTTTAGAGATCAACTGTTTGTTGGCTGATAGGATTTACTGTAATTGCTTCCTTTAATTTTCTACGTTCTTTTTTTTTATAATATGAAAGCTTCACCTCATGAAATCTTATGATTTTCTTTCAAAGCATGTTGAACAAACTTTGACATATCAGTATCTTCTGTTGTGCTTATTCTCATATTCTTTGATTCGAACATTTAAAGGACTTTCAGTTTCGACGACCCTCATAAGTCTTTTCATATATGCATAATTTGGAAATGAAAAAATTGTGAAAACTTATATCGACGTGACAGGTACTGCAATCGAATTATAAGAAACACCTGGTATTATGTCAGTATATTCAGATTAAAAATAAACTTGTAGTTATACGTCAACTCTGCTCAAGATTATCCTCCAAAAATGCATAAAATATACGCTACGTGATACACGTGCGAATACGTTTATTTATTTGAAATTTTAAACGAAATGCTTATTGTCATCAGAATGCCTGGCACAACCTTTCAATTGGCTAACGATTTCCGCGTACTTCCGAAATTAATTCTTCGACAGGAAAAGCAGCATTATTTTGTAATTTATCACGAATTTCTATTTCGGTCGTTACGTTTTCGTTTTTTGGTACGTTGCACTGCGTTCAAGGGCGATAAGCATTTCTAGTTGTAATGTGGTTGATAACTTCCGAAACTGATTTGGAACTGCATCTGTTCTATTTTTTCAAATTGGGTACTGATTGATAGTTGATAGTTTATCGAGTTTTGAGACATCTGGGTATAATTAAGGATATTGAAATTTTTTTTTGATTGTTGGTCGATAGGAAAGCAATGAACTAATTACTGAAAGTACCTTGTGTTGATTTGTTTCAAACGGTAATGAAGAGGCACACACAATTATTAGTGTTTAATTTTTTCACATTTGCGGAATACACAATAATGTGAATTTGGAGTTTCTGCAATATAATAAATTCATTAGAAGGACGAAAATGCATGTCTTCATTCGCAAAGTAACTGTTAAACGCAAAATGACAATAAATTTTTATTAAAATTAGGTATTCCGATGAATTTGCCCTAAAAAATATCATAAGGACATCTAATTTTCGAGAAAATAAGCGAAAAAACACGTTGCTGAGAAATAATTTGACAAAAAGTATCACAGGAAAAATTAGATGCCCGAATGGTATTTGGCAGTAGAGTATACCACTCTCGATAACGCCTTTTATTTCCTCGGATGATAATAATTAATTTTTTTCTTTGACGGAAGAAAAATTTGACATTTTATATCTCTTGACAGGTCACAAAATATAACTTTTTACGAAATCACTTTTTCCCCTGTCAAAAAAATGAGTCTCTATGTATCCGCGAAAAACGTACTCACTTTTTTCCCGGGGAAAAAAGTAATTTCGTGAAAAGTCATATTTATTTCACTGTTAAATGGTCGTTATTCCTGTCACAGAAAAAAATAGTGTATTATACATGGGAAAAATATTAGATTTTAGCTCTCGGTTTTTTTGTCTCCCTCCGCTTCGCGTCGGGGGACAATATAACCTCGAGCTGAAATCTAATCCTTTTTCCCCTTGTATAATAAATGACTATTTTAACATTGGAGTCCTAGGTCACGTAATATTCGACTTCGAAAATAAAATATCACTGAAACCTCAACAATATAAGCAGCTTTCTTTGCTGTGACTTCGACTCATTCATCTTCACTGTGGTGAAAACGAACAAAACAAAATACATAATATTGGACGTGTTATGCAGATTCAGGTAGAAAAAGCTGTATGAAAAGAGAGAAAACTACAGGAACTAAGCCCTGGCGGTCTAAGCTTGAGAGTTAAGTTCGAAGCCATGAAAAGATCGGTAAAAATGTATAACACGTTTTTTGCGAAACATTTTAACTTTATTTGCTTGAAATATCTCATATGTAGAGTCATCTGTTTTCTGAGGATGGAACTTCAATTCGTTTAATGATGTAAGACTTTGATAACATATTTTACACCTCATGATGTAGGTGAAAATCAGTATTCAAAAAATTTTTATTGATCAAATCATAAATTATCGATACTTCTAGTGGAAAACATTCTGTAGCTGCATCTATCAAATAGAAATGCAGAGCTCAAATAGATTTTTTCTATCGAAGTTGAATTGGAAATGTTTTGAATTATCTGATGATTATTGGTATGATAATTTGTAATTTAACTTTATCCATAGTTGGATTTGATTAATCTGAAATTGGTTTTATTTTCTACTTATTTCGAAATGACTTCAACTTTTCGACTGTTAACGAAATTTGCTTTCGCTCTATACGAAATACAGTGGAACTTTCCTATAACGAAAGCGCTAAAACCGCAAAAAAAATCATTATAAAGAAATTTCGTTATACAGAAAATTTGTTTCTATACAGTACAACTTCGATAGTTCGGACATTCGCTAGCACGGACACTCCAGTAATCCGGACACTGATATGATTCGGGCATTTTGAAATTTCTGCCTCTGAAATCCGGGCGCTAAAATAATCTTCATGCAGAACAATAGAATTTTCCTGCCTAAATAAGTAAAAAACGGTTACATCTCGGTTGGAAACATAGCGGAGTTGTTTTTTAAATCTGGAAAGAACCAGTGGCGTACCATTTTTCATCAAATTTATTCCGAAGTCTGTATGGATGCCACTGGTAAAAATTAAATATAATTTTTAATTGAAAAAAATGTATTTGATGCGTTCTTATAATCTACCAAAACGCAAATAAAACGGTGTCGACAATAAACCAATTGTTTCTTCAAATTCAAACATCTCATACATACAATGCGCCGGGTCCATATTAACTTTATATAAAAATCATAGGAGTATTGAGATATCGAAGGAGTTTTGACCAGTTTAGTTTTATGTTATTCCAAAAGTTTTTTTGTGACTGCTGATTAATGAACCTTACCTAACTACTAACTAAAATCACTTCAGTAATCCGGACGCCTCGATAATCCGGGCAGGTACCGGAACGATATCTGCCCGGACTACTGAAGTTATACTGTAGTCGGTAATGTCGCGGTCGACACTGATAAATTTAAGTTTATCATTCCAACTTGAGCACTTGCTTTTAGACATTTCTGCACAATTTTTCACACTAACGTAATGGTTAGATTGAAACGAAACAGCCAGGGGGTTTATTTAAAACTGATTCAGAAGGATCTCTCTGCCCGCCGTAATGATTTAGTTTAAGGTCGGGATTTGTTACGTACATCCGGAAAATTTTCTGAAAAAATCCACTCTTGTACCTTCTTACCAATACCCATTCAAAGAGTGATGTTCTTTGAATATTTATACCTACACAAAAATAAAGACCATTATTATTATTATTATTTCGTTGCAGAGCGAATTTACTTCGTTTTAGAGGGTATTTATAACAGGGAATTTGGATTCAAAGTGCAATGTCTTGTACGAAATTCGTTACACAGACGTTTGTTATAGGGAAGTTCCACTGTAGTTTTCACTCTCACGAAAATTTCACTCGAAAAGGTACAGAAAGAAACGAACATGAATATTCTAATCATCTGTCACGGTAGATGGTACCCACACATCTCAGTCAACGACACTGATCAAAACAATCAATAAAATTAAGTAATTAATACGAAGTTCACGAACGCGATTCGATTTCATTTTCATTCCGCAATTCAATCCAGCTCGAGGCAAGAAGGAATCTATTAAAAATTTAGCATATTTCTTAATAATAAACATGCGAACAGAGACCGGGATTTTTTTATTGTGGGCTTCACGCACCGTTCCATTTAACACGAAGGAAGCTAAACGGCCTTCAAACCAATTTCACGCTCTGTCGAAAAAGAGTCGAAAACGATTTTTTCAACACAGATGTCATTCAAATTGGGCTTTGGCTTCACCGATTCGAATTTATTTTTCTGCCGGAACGTTCTCGGAAGTGATGCCTTGAAAATGGGAATTGAAACGTGACTTTAAACCATATTTTTGATTCCATGTATTCATTGTTTCTGTCTGTCTGCCTGTATACAGGGGGTTTCCGAGGGGGTTTCAGAATAAGATTCTGTATATTCGAGATAATCCTCATGATATACAGTTCTTATGGATTATGGGTGTCTGACCCATTGTTTCTATGATAGGGGGCATTGAAATTAAAAAAAAAATTGGTTTTGCGATAATATTTCCGAACCAGTACACTGATTTTCACCCCCATCATATAAGGTGTGAAATATGTTATCAAAGTCTTACATCATTAAACGAATTGAAGTTCATCCTTAGAAAACAGACGACTCTACACATGAGATATTTCAAGCAAATCAAGTAAAATGAGTCGTGAAAAGATTTGAGAAAAGCCCTGAGCAGGAGCTGTTGAGCAATTAAACAATTGCCTAGTTTCAACTGACTGTATTGAAAAAAAATGTACTACGCAAGTTTGGCATGTTTTGTCAAAAGTTGGCGCAATTAGTAAGGATTCCGAAATGGTATAATACTTGTTAAACTGTAGCCGCCGGAGTTCAAATTTATTTTCGATTGCCTTTGAATACACTTTTTCTTAAACTGCTTCCCAGTAAAAAAGTCCAATGGATTCAAGTCCGGTGAACGGGCCGGCCACCAGATTGGACCAGAACGTCCGATCCATCTTCCGGGAAAAAAATGTTACCAGAAAAAAAATTTTCAGAGGAAATAACTTTTCCAGAAAAAAATTTTTCCTGAGAAATTTCTCTAGAAATTCAGAGGCAATCGAAAATAAATTTGAACTACGGCAGCTACAGTTTAACAAGTATTATACCATTTTGGAATCCTTGCTAAATGCGCCAACTTTTGACAAAACATGCCAAACTTGCGTAGAACAACTTTTTTCAATACAGTCAGTTGAAACTAGGCAATTGTTTATTTTGAGTTGTTTTTCTGAGAAGCAAACCCTATTTTTATGAAACCTAGTGCAGCTGCTATCAAAATTCTGATTACAGTTTAGACAAGCATTATTCAAGGTTACACAGCAAATAAAAAGTTGGAAAAAGTTGATATTTGTGGCAACAGGAGCGAAAAGACTGTCACAGGGTGTGGAATTTTGCGTGTTTTTTTGAATGCCCATTATTTTGAAATCATGCAACTCAGATTTTTTTATATTATTCTGACAACCAGCATTACTTGCCTTTTCACCCGGTTCCGGGTTGACGTCGAGTTTTGGGATACCCTGTATAAATGCAGAATCTCAGCACAATCGGAATTATATTCTGGAAATTATCAAAAAAAATGAATTATCTAAAAACAAATAATTACAAAGATTAAATTCTATGGTTCTGATGATGCGATCCTCTTGAAATTTTGCATGGACATTCAGTAGAGTAGTTTTCATTATCAAAATAAATTTCACTTGAATCGGATATCCTGTTATGGAAATATAGAGATTATTCTTTTCAATATTCCAATTGAATTTTCTATGAATCTGTTTCACACTATGGCCACACAATTTTGCGTGAGGCTTATTATGAGCATCTTGCATATGGCCGCAACATTTCATTTCGATAAGTTTCATTTTGTCTGAGATATTAAGGAACAAAAATTTTGAATGGCCATATTTTATGGGACACCCTGTACGATTTGGCTAGTTAACGAACTTAACAGATCCATTTGGAAACCGAACTCACCCTGAAAATCTCAAGTCTTTAGGACAATCCCTTCGGAAGTTATTATTCTAAAAGCAAGCCGGCCCCACGGACAGAATTTAATTTGACCATTAATTCGTTTGAGACCATTTTCGGCTCAAAATTCTAAAATTACAGACATTTGGTCAGATCTTAATAGCACTCGTTTGAGGAGAACGAGCGCTCAAAAAAGAATAATCGCTATGATTTTCTGGGGTTCCATTATTTCTAAAATGTTTTGTTTGGAATTTCTGGATAGGTCCATTTCGAATTGATTTTTTTTCCAATTTGTGATTGGATTCTGACCACTCTTGGATTTATATTCGCAAAATTATGAAGATTTAAACGTAATTTTAAAATTTCGCGTTATTACTACAAATGTGCTGTAGGTATAACGAGTTGAGCTAATGAAAAAGCATGATACCGTTTCAAATAGAACGAAATTAAATGTGATCAACGATGCTTTATGAATATTCGGATCACCATATATCGGTTCAAATAACATGGAAACGGAATCGAGCCTAGATATGAAGTTGTACTATTTTATACCCGTTAAATTCACCTTTGTTATGGCTTGGTTGAGGCAACGTACTTGGTATTACACACGTTATATCCGTTACTTGTTACCTAATTATTTTTCATTGGTTTCGTTTTGAAATTTTTTCCTGTCGCATGGAAGGCAAATTTTCCGCTTTGTTTTCGATCGGGATCGTTATTCAAAGGTTTAATTTCGTTTTTTGTTCGAATGGAGTTGTGTTATGATGAAATTGGTTGGTAGAGAACTGGTGATCTATGCAAAAACTGTTCAATCGAGAAGACCTTCGATGGATTGATTAACTTGGTGAAAAAGTTATTCTGGAGTTTTTCTGATACATCGATATGGGTTTTTACCGAAAATTTTTTGTAGGTGATTGTATATCGATGATTGGGAATAAAAGAGTCGATATAAATTTATGTTAGTGATATACAGGATGAGACAGATGACTTTGCAGATTTAGAAATTCAATTATATAAAAACTTATTCAAATATCGATTCAATTATTTTTCCTTCATCGAGTACAATTTCGATGTTTATGTTGCCAATAAACCATTTCGGAAATATAGATCAACGTTGTCCAACATTTCGTTCGCCGAAGCACGATAACTTTCAAAGGGATTGTCCTAGAGACTAGAGATTTTTAGAGTGAGTTCGGTTCCCAAATGCCTCGGTTATGTTTCTTAACCAGTGAAATCGTACAGGATGTTCCATAAAATATGGCCTTTCGAAAGACAAAACGTAACCAATCGAAATGAAGAATCTTTATAAAGGTTTTTCCAATGAGAGGTGTTATTTTGAAATTCAAAGGAAAAGGCCATTTTTCAATATAAATGCTCAGACGTTTATTTCATTATAAAGAAGAAGCTATGCCGTTAATAGTGGACAATAACAACAGGCAAATGACCACCTCGATCACGCTCACAGGACTATACCCTTTTAATGAAATTTTCCATAACTAAATCGCAGAGTGGCTGCCCTATATCCTCACGAATTCCATCTTTGAGGTCTTGAATCGACGCTGGCCTTTTGGCGTAGACCTTTTCTTTCACGTGGCCCCACAAGAAGAAGTCACAAGGTTTTGAATCATAAGATCTTGGTGGCTAATTGTGATCACCTCTTCGAGAGACAACACGGTCCGGAAACCTTTAGAGCAAAAACTCAATGGTTTCGTTGCGAGTGTGGCACGTAAAGCCGTCTTGTTGAAAGTTAACGTTGTCCAGATCAATATTATCCAATATCGGCCCTAAAAAACCATAAATAATCTCTCGATAGAGTAATCTGTGTTTTCTTTAACACTTTCGGCTACTGCAGCTGTTTTTGAGCGACTTGCACGGGTTTTATTCTTCAAATCACTTTCTCACTGTCCCAACAGTTCAAATTTTTCCACCAATTTCTTTTTTGCAGCCCGACAAGGTACTTCACAACGACCCAAAAATGTTCGAGTTTCAAGAACCGTTTCTGCCAAATTTTCACCATTTTTATAGTGAATTTGAATAATGGAGATTGATATTCTGAATGTTCATGCAAAATTTGAAGAAGATTGCATCATCTGAACCAGAAAATCACTAATTTTTCACATTCATTTTTTTGAATAGTTTCCAGAATATATATAATTCCAATCGAGCTGAGATGTTGCTTCATATACTTAGCATGTATCTCAATTCCTATTCAAAATTTTGAGGTAATATCAGTATTGCTCCTGTTCAGGGCTTTCTTAAATTTCTCTGTGAAAATATAAAAATGAAAACTCTCGGTATGTTGATTTCACGTTGCGGTAATAATTTGATGGCTGGGTTGAATCAATCAGGAATATAAGTAAAAATTCGTGTAAGTCAAAATGGTAATTCATTGGCTTATCTTGGTTTCCAATAAACATTATCATACGTGTCGTGAATCTATAAAATGGTATTCCCTCTTTATACTTGTCAACGTTCAGCCTAATCTGTTGTGGTTTCTCAAAGACCGAACCTCATAGTTCTTCGAATTAATTGGTTGCTTTGTTCGTCCAATATCACAAACTAATGCATATAATGCTTTATTTCGGTAAAACGAAAATTTAAAATTATATTTTATTAATATGCTGAACTCGACTTTTTGGTCTCATAATTATTCAAATAATATACATATATTCTTTTGAGATATGCTTTCAAAACAATTCTCGTACACCAAACAACATAGCGTGTATATTTCACTGCGGGGAAAATGTAAACGTAACAACATACATTTTTACGTATGATGCAAAGGCACATAGATAAAAACCTCGTGTTTCGTTCTTTAAGTGAAATAATGACATGATTATTCACATCTGAAGGCTATTTTCAATTGAATAACTTTTCTTTCATCCATTATCACTTCTGTGCTACAAACTGCAGTCAAATTTAATCTCCTGTCTTTGTAATATCTTCGATATTTTATAAGAACTGGTCTACTACCAGAAAAGTTCATGGAACTTAGTTTGTCTTTCCAATTAATGATTTTTCAAAACCTCAGATGTAAAAGGAACTGTCTTCAGACCTATAATACCGGGTAATAATCTCCTATTGTAGTATTTCGCCCTGAATATCACCGTAAAATGCTAAATAATAATTTTATAATTATTATAATATAATTATGAAAAACTTTTTTCGCCGACCTCGAAATAAAAGGTGATTTTAATGTGTACGAAATTGAGCATTAATGACCCATTTCAATGCTCAATTTATGCTATTTTATTGGACAATCCTCATGGCAACCGTTCACAAAGTATTCAGAAGCACTACGAGAAATGTCAAAACTCTACTGGAGCATAGATACATAGAAATTTTATGATGTCAAATGTAATTCTCGTGCAAAATGAGAATGTATTTCAATCAAGAATTTATACACATTTCATATTGAGATCGTCGGAAAAATCTTCTAATCAACTCGGCTATTAATCGAGCGACTAATGGTCTCGAACTATTAACGCGTGACCGAAGCGACAATCTTGACCATTAGTCGTTGTCTTTAATAACCAAGTTGATTAAATAACTATCGATAACAGATTCGAGGAATAAAAAATTCGGTTTGTTCTGACGGTTGACGTAATGGTAACGTTGCAAACTTACATCCATCAAAAAACAACATTACTCGTTTGAATGTGATGATTTCTTCTCAAATTTTCGGTAACTTTATATGAAAAAGAGGAAGAGAAACCTGAAATTGTATTTTTTTCTAGAAATACCAATTGTCAAAAGTTCTCCTTTCCCATGTTCATGATGAGTTTTTAAAATGCCCTACTCCATTGAATGTCCTCTGATGCGGTAGATAAATAAAAAACAAGAGTTGTTAACACCGGTCTTGTATTCAAGTCATTCCCAAGAGTGGTCCATTCTTGGACGTCATTAGGTAATAATAATCCTCTTCTACCTGATGTACTTCTTTGAACTTGTCCCTCTACGTTGGAGACTGAACGGAACCGGTATAATTTATTCCTCATTTTTTATGGATCAAATTAAAGTGTCTTCGATATAGGATCCAGCGTGGTGAATTGGATTTTTCGCTTTTTCGTTGTAATCTTTGGTACCCTATGTGAACCATTTTTATTTGTTGGTTTTTCTAATGAGATTTTCAATACTTTTTGAGCGCTCGTTTTACTTAAACGAGTGCTATATTGTTTGACCCAAATGTATGTAATTTTCGAATTTTAAGCTGAAAATGGTCTCAAACGATAGGGTTGGACTCCCTGATGACGAGTTCGTGGTCAAATTAAATTATGTCTGTGGGGCTGTCTGGCGATCCGTTAGCACAATAACTTTCGAGGGAATTGTCCTAGAGACTTGAAATTTTCAGGATGAGTTCGGGTCCCAAATGGCTCGGTTAAGTTCAATAACCAGCCAAATGGTACAGGATGTTCCATAAAATATGGCCATTCAGAATTTTGTTCCCCAATATCTCAGACAAAACGAAACCCATCGAAATGAAATGTTGCGACCATATGCAAGATGGTCATAATAAGCATCATGCAAAATTTTGTGACCAAAGTGTAAACATTACCATAGAAAATTCAATTGGAATATTGAAAAGAAGAATCTTTATATTTCCATATCAGGATATCCGATTCAAGTGATTTTTTTGTGAATGAAGACTTATACTGAATCTTCATGCAAAATTTCAAGAGGATCGCATCATCAGAACCATAGAAATTATAATTTTTGTAATTATTTATTTTTTATATATTTCATTTTTTGAATAATTTCCAGAATATTATTCCGATTGTGCTGAGATTCTGCATTTATATATTTGGTATCAATCTCAAATCCCATATAAAATTCTGAGGTAATAGTCTTATTGTCCCACCAAAGAACGAGCGCTCAAAAGCTCCTGCTCAGAGCTCTTCTAAATTTTTTTAGATTAGTTATTTATACAAGATGTTGCGAAAGATTGAAGAGGCTGAATCTTTAGAACATTTTATGAAAAACATTTACATAATTGTAGGTCCGAAAAAGCATTATTTCCAGGGAGTTGAAGCGACACCAGTGAGATATTTTTAACGTTTTATTTCTCCTTCCGACTTGTCACAAAAAATCTTCTTTCCTTTTTTTTCGATTGGTGTGCCGGTTTAATGTTAGAAAATTAAACAACTCAAAGTTGCGTCTCTACTGCATAATGTGGTGAAGTCACGACAAAAAAGCTTTAAAATGTTTTATTTATTTACATAAAAACGGCATTATACACGAAAAAAGGCATTAAAGGTTTTTTCACAAAATGAACGAAGAATTCAAACTAATTATTAGTTTAAAATATCTCAACGGCTAACCACTTTTGTCAGTTTTCAACACTTTGTAAACTTGTAAACAATGCATTTCAGGAACTAAATTTATGGGAGTTTTTTTCATGAAATTCTTTTACCGGCGGGTTTAACGTATACAATATTGAACATTTATGACCCATTTTAATGTTGAATTTATGCTATGCATTTGTCATGATCAATCGAACACAAAGTATTCAGAAGCAATTCAAATAATGTCACAACTCTACTGGAACATATAAAGATGAAAATTTTTATTATGTCAAATGTATGTCCCGTGCAGAATAAGAATGTATTTCAATCAAGAATTTATACTCTATTTATAATGCGATCGACGACAAAATCTTATAATCAACTCGTTTATCGATCGAGCTATTAATGACCTAGTTGATTGAATAACTACACAGAATATAAGTCTGTATAATTATGGATCTTCATTTTTCGCCTTGATTTCCAAAACCTCCCGTAACTTTTATTCATTAGAAGAAGAAAAGGAATTTCATTTTTGGTACTATTTATTGCTCGATTGTTAGAATTCGCTTGTGAAATGAATAAATTGTTTACTTTCTTCAATTAAAGACAGACCAATAGATCATTCAACGAAAAAGATTAATCAAATGTAAAATATATAGAATAAAGATTCTGTGTACAATGAAATTACAATTCAAATGAACGCTATCACCTGTCAAATTCTTTCGATCACGTTTCTTTTTCCCATGGTTTCTATGAATTCAATATATCGTCGAATAACAAGAGACAATCGAAAGTGTTAATAGTTCATTGAAATAGACTAACTTGGCCGTTAATGAAAGGAGGAAACTTTTGACGGAATACGCCATTATCCAATTATCTGCGAAGGAACATTTATTATACTTGATAACCGTACTTATTATAAACACTACTATAAAACGATTCCATCAACCTACTCATGTCAGTCTTAATAGGGAAAAAGGGATCATTATTCGCAAGTGAATAAATATAAGAGGTCCAGTTTTTAGCGACACTGGAATTCGCCGTGTGTAATAAATATACAGGGTGTGTTTGAGGAGCGTTCTACGAATAGGCAGGTCTTAGAAGGAATATTCTGCAATGATTTAGCAAAATTATTCAAGAACATTCACACTTAAAAATCTCTGAGTGATATTGGCAAAAAAAAACACAACAATTTGTGAAAACTCTAACGTTACTTTGGTGTGTGAAAATATTATGAAATCATTTCATTTGAATAGGTTTTTAACGACGCATTCACAATAATTAACCATAATCATTCGTCTTTCGAATCTTCAATGATAATTATATGAATAATGATTTATTCATTATTATTTATTTCCTAAAGCAATTAATATGAAAAAACTTCATTATATTTCCTTTTATTTTGAAACTTCTAGTATACGTTTATTCAAATATTCCTTAAATTCTACTTTTGTACATTCACAAATTCAATGTGGACTTCTCACACAAGAATTTTTTTTCGTTTTTGTTCGTTGTCAATGAACTGCCCACATTGCTTTCTGCTGAGAAAGAATACGGAAGATCAGGTAGATTTTTGGAATGCCGGTTGAGACAATCTTTTACAATTTCCTGTGTACACATTTCGTTGAATTGGTAAAGTCAGTTCTTATCTGAAGAGTTTCGTCTCTTGGTAAATTCTTCCTTACGGAAACATAATACCTACTGATAGAAAAGAACAATTTGTTCATTTTGTGCGATGTAATAGTTTGAGACAATTCTTCAAAAATCTGTTTTTAGAAAATCAAAATTATTTAGTGATCATGAGTTTTATAAAAATTCGAGATGTAGAGGAAATATTCTGAATATCAGTGGTTTTGAAGTTAATATATACTATAAATAACTCGAAAACCACTGTTGGTTGCTATCAGTGAATATGATACGGATAAATGAAGCAATGCGAATTCAAAATTACAATGAAAATACGGTTATTTTTCAAAAGTCAATTCATCTCTATCAAAATATTTGATATTATGCATAGCGGTCCAGAAGATTATCTTGGAATCGTGGTCTTTTGTGATAATCGGTTCCTAAAAAACTCGATTCACTGTATTCAATGACAAAGAGACAGAATACATCGAAATTACACATGAATGAAAAACATCTGTGATTATGTTACGGTGATAAATAACAGTTTGCGGTTTGCGCCAATGTTCCGCTCATGAAAATTGGATATTTACAGGTATTGAAATTGGATTGTTATTTTCTTTTTACTACTACATGATGCCACATACATATTTGATTATTATACAAAAAAATATATTGTCGCTATGAATTCAATACTATCCTAATCGTTGTTTTCCTAGGTATTTTCCTTTCGACCCACGAAAATGATTATTATACAGGATGTTAAAGCTCGTCTAAAAATATGAACAAATGATTCTATCAACTTACACTCCAAAATGTACCGTTTTCGAGATACTACAGAAAACAGCTTTCGTGTCATTTTTTTCATCATAATCAGCTGTTTTTGCGAAAAAATTTTCTTGAGTATTGATTGTTGAAGGTAAGGGGTAAGTGTGTGTTTTCACCCCAACTTCTGCGCTAATGGAAAAAGTACGGCATTTGAACCGCCAATGGTTTCGACACAAAAAAGATACTCTAAGTAATACGCTTTGAAGTCGACTGTTTTCGAGAAAATTCAACATTTGTGATGAAAAACCTGGTGAATTTTTTGAATTTTTCAAAAAATTGAACATGTTCTTCAACATAAAAGTTGATCTTTCCCGAAAACGGTCGAGTTCAGAGCGTTTGACCAAGAGTTCCTTTTTTGTGAAGAAAACATCAGCAGTTCAAAAACATTACTTTTTCCATTAGCGTAAAAGTTGAGGGAAAAATCCATAACCTTTCAAAACCTCCGCCAATCAAGACCCAATAAAAGAAACTAGCAAAAAACATAACTTTTCATGATTAGAAAATGATCACGAAAGCTGTTTCCTGTACGGAAGAAAGTTCGCGATATGTCAACACATGGTATCTCTATAACAGTCAATTTTAGAAGGTAAGTTAATAGAATGTTTTGTTCATATTTTTAAACAAGCTATCAAATTATGGAGTTCTCCGCATATGTTATGGAACATCCCATACATGGTGTCCCGGAAAATGTGGGAAATCTCTCGGATTCAGATAGAACATAAAAAAGGAAAATGACAAGTTCCCACAATTTTTTTCCCAGCGGCCCTCCCTACGAAGATACAACCTCCTAAATGACCCCACTGGAAATCCATTTTAGTGGAATAAGTTTCAAACTACTTAATATAATTTGATGAAAATTTGATATGATAAATAGTATTAAGGACCTCTTAAATCACCGCACTCAGTTTTCAATTAGCTTGTTCAGTTTACCAGGGGCGGAGGACTAGGTTGTACATTATAATGCTTATATTTTTAACGCCCTGTATGATAAGGTGCTAAAGAAAACAAATTTGGATACCTTGAACATTAAGCTTAAGAAAAGGTACTCTTGTTCATTGTCGATAAAATGAACCGTTTTCGAAAAATATAATGAAAGAAGTAAATAATTGAAATTTATTCCACTGAAATGAATTTCCAGTGGCGTCATTTAGGAGGTCGTATCTTCGTAGGGGGGGCCGCTAGGAAAAAAAAAACTATGGGAACTTGTCATCTTATTTCTTCATGATCTATCTGAATCCGAGAGATTTCCCACATTTGTATAACATTGTAGAACAACCAAAGCAAAGAACGTTGCTCATACATAATAAAATATCCTACATATCCTACAACCAAAGCAAAGAACTCGGACATCGTCAAGAAAACAACAAAAAATATTGTTTTCTAATCCGTACTGAATAATGCAATTTACGAGGTTCACAACTCCGAATCAATAAAACCAAACAGAAGAAATAGTAATGTCGACAAGTGTCACGGACATGGGAAGAAATTATAAAAATGTCGACCTTTCCGCATGTCGGAGATTACTCGACAAGTAAATAACTTGAAGCAAAACATGTTCTTTCTTCATTTATCACTCTAGCAGTCTAACGCAACTCACGCAACCTTTTTTTTTTGGCGCACGTTAGATCTAGGTTTTCGCTTTGCTAGTTTTTCACCTACAAAATACGAGCCAAGGTGAAAATGGACTCGAATTTTTCAAGGAACTACGACGATTCGCGTTGATGTAATGTAAATTATATCAAATTACATCATTAAAAATAATGAAAAGTCGTATTATGTCGTGTGGGAAAGCCTTGAGATGCGATGAATAGAATGATTTTCATATAAGTTGAGGAAATTGCTTGTGATGTTTTTGCTTTACGATACAAGTTTGTTTAGGCTATTAAATATGAGAGATTTTTTCATCTTGATTGTGTTGTTAGATAAGATCTTGTTTTGACGCCAATGGGCATTTTCAGTGGTTTTCAGAAAAAATAATTTCAGTAATAATGGAAGTCATGCAAGTTATAGCGATTATCCGTTTTTGAGCGATAGAGTTCGACTTCTGATGACGAATTCGTGGTCAAATTCAATTATGTCCGTGGGGCCGCCCGTTAGCACAATAACTTGCGAATGTATTGTCCTAGAGACTTGAAATTTTCAGGATGAGCTCGGGTCTCAAATGGCTCGGTTAAGTTCGTTAACCAGCCAAATCGTATAGGATGTTCCATCAAATATGACCATTAGAAATTTTTGTTCCTCGATATCTCAGAAAATAGAAACCAATCGGAATGAAATGTTACATCCAAATGCAAGATGCTGATAACAAGCCTCATGCAAAATTTTGTGGCCATAGTGTGAACAAAACCATAGAAAATTCAATTGAAATATCGAAAAAAAGAAACTTCACATTTCCATAAGAAGATATTCGATTCGAGTGAAATTTATTTTGTGAATGGAGATCTATATACTGAATGTTCATTCAAAATTTCTTGGCCATAGTGTTAACAGAACCATAGAAAATTCAATTGGAATATTGGAACGAAGAATATTTATATTTCCATTACAGGAAATACGATTCGAGTGATATTTCTTTTGTGAATGGAAATTGATATACTGAATTTTCATGCAAAATTTTGTGGCCTTAGTTGTAACAGAAAAATAGAAAATTCAATTGGAAATTTGAAAGAAGAATCTTTATATTTCCATAACAGAATATCCGATTAAGGTGAAACTCTTTTAGTGAATGTAAACTGATATACTGAATGTTCATGCAAAATTTCAAGAGATGGCATCATCAGAACCACAGAATTTAATTTTTTTAATTTATATTTTTTACATATTTCATTTTCTGAATAATTTCTAGAATATAATTCCGATTGTGCTGAAATGTTGCATTTGTGAAGAAGGTATATATCTCAAGTCTCATATTGAATCTTGAGTCTTAATACTCCACCAACGAGCGCTCAAATTTTTATTCTCTTTTTATCCTGAAATTTTGTATATTCCGGGAATACATGAATAATTAAATAAATAAGTTATGGACAATATCACCACGTGTTACACTTAGCAGAATAGTCAATCTGAATATTTGTCCTTGCGCATCTCTGCAATTCCAGCGACATAACATTCTGCAATTGGAACCGATATCATATACTAGGAATTCAGGGAAAATCCTGCCTCCCTCGGGATACCAATCGAGCTCCATCCAGTCGATCTGTTTGACCCAATTCGTGATCCAATCGTTTTTGAATCGAGTCTTGGACTTGTTGGTAGAATACGGCTGGAACCGTATTGAAGCTGCCGAATAAAATTAATCGGATTTTACGCAAAAGTTTTCGTGTTTCAGGTTAGAATCTGGAACGATAAGGGTTTAAGATGAACAATTGAGGAGGGGGCGAGCTTGAAAGTATGTCTAAAGCGAGTTTTCTTTATTCTTCTATCCGATTTGAGAATGTATTGAGAGCTCTGAAAGTGCTAAATTTCTGTTTCAGTGGAATTGATGTTGTATGAAAAAGTATTATCTATTTTTTCCGTATCTAATGAACCTTCAGAAAATTTATAGAACATCTTCATCTCCTGTCATAGACATACAATATCTTAGAATATTCATTCCATGGAACACTTATACGACAAAATGGAATGAACAGTGATCATAACTGCTTGTAAGTTTTATTTTTTTCGAGAAAAGTATCGACTGTTTCGAAATTTTGCAAGAGACTTTTTCTCCAGAATTGAATGGGAAACCATAAGATAATTTCATTTTCCTAAATTATATCCCACGAAAACAATTTTTGAACGAAAATCATAGGATTGTTATTTTCAACCCCTAATTATAAGGTTATGAGATCTAAAAAAATTGTGTGAGTAACATCTACTCAGTTCTTCATATTATGTGTAGTTTTATGACTCAGTGAATTTAAGAATCCTTAAAAAAATTTAAAACTGTCAACTCGTCATCGCATTATAAAGGCTGTATCTTGAAAGAGGGGTTATATGAACTCTCCCTGCTTATTTTCATCGAGGATTTGTTTACAGACACCCTGTATACGAACAGATACTCTTTCGTATCGAATAAAGTGCAGAACAGATTCGTTCATTAGCATCAAAATTACAAGATTGAACCATTATTCTGCGTTAATTGATATAATTAAGTAATTACGGATACAATTAAATGTGTGTGAAAGTGTTTTTTGTATTGATGGTTGAAACCATGTAATGTTGCAATTCGAAGATATTATTTTTATTATTACTGACTTCACATCGGGGCACTCTTACACTTTTATCAATCAAACTTTTAATTGGAAAGATTACAATAGTTTGACCAAACATTGACTAGTTTTAGGAAAAACTTCATTAGGTTCTAGAGAATAAATACAACATACAGTGGAACTAAATCCGCAAAAAAAATCGTTATAAAGAAATTCCGTTATACAAAAAATATGTTTCTATAGTCGGCAATGTCGCGGTCGACTTCACTGATAAATTTGAGTTTATCATTCAAACTTAAGCACTTCTTTTCAGGCATTTTCGTACAACTTTTCACAATAGCGTAATGGTTAGATTGAAACCAAACAGCCAGGGATGTATTTAAAACTGTTTCAGAAGGATCTCTCTGCTCGCCGTAATGATTTAGTTTAAGGTCGGGATTTATTACATATGTCCAGAAAAATTTCGGAAAAAACCCACCCTTACACCTTCTTACCAATACCCATTCAAAGAGTGATGTTGTTTGAATATTTCGTTATAGAGAGAGTTTGCTTAGTTTTAGAGGGTGTTTTTAACATGGAACTTGGATTAAGGTTAAGTTGATTAGCTTTGTGCTAGACTTCGCCTTTTTGGTAGGGTTAATATGTATATATGTGCATAATATATTTATGTTCTATTCCTGTATCAGCACTGTATCTTTCCCTACTAAATAAAGTCAATTATTATTATTATTATTATTATTATTCAAGGTGCAATGTCTTGTACGAAATTCATTATACAGAAAAATTCGTTGTACAGATGTTCGTTATAGGTTATAGGGAAGTTCCATTGTAGTTCTCAACAACCTTAGAAGTCTAATGGTGGCGAATTATTCGTACCATTTCAAATCTTCATTCCAGAAATGTAAAATAGCATCCTGAAATGAAAGAACGTGTCCCAAGATGAATAGATACAATTTCGATAAAGTTTGATGATCTGAGACTGAAAAGAATCTCATTTCAGCAATGTCTCGAATCCTTCTCTATCCCAGCATAATCCGGCTAGAAAACGGCACACCCATATGGGACTGAAGCAGTTCGAAGAAATTCATATAAAATTCGATCTTGTTAAGTGCTGAGCCGAGAGGTGGGCAGCCGAAGGTTACGTTTGGGCGCCAACGTTATACAAGATTGGAACTCAGGTGGGCGCTTTTACCGGCAAACTGGTTAACTCCCTACTCACACTTTCTATAGACCTATTATGATACCGGCATTCCTGTCTTTCTTTGAATATGTTTCAATAAATAAAGGAACGATAAACGTCTGCGTTGTTAAGTCATTTTTCTGATCCAGAGAGATGGTGGGATCGGTTTTGCTATCATATAGTTTACTCGGATATCGATTGAAATATAATCTGGGAGGATTCTGCATTTCTAAATAACTTTTTAGGTTTTCTTTCCCAGTCTCTGAAACAGAAATAATCAAAGAAAATTCAATTAAGATGAAGTGCTCCTACGAAAATCTTTGCACTTATTTGTCAGGAGCAAAACATTGTTGCTAACAGTAAAACTAAAAAAGGAAGTAAGTGAAAAGGAAAATGTAACGTTTCGGTGTCTATATCCAGACATCTTCTTCAGAAAAACTTGTAAAATCTTCGGAATTGTGAGTTTTTGCTTATGTAGTCTAATTGACATTTAAAGTTGTAAACACATAGAGATGTTGATTCATTTAATTTTGAAATTTTCTGAAATTTTTCTTCAATAAATCAATCCATATACGATCTATTCCAACAGAACAATTGGCCAAATTATCTTCTTCATCTAACAAAATACATGTGGATTCATTAGGATCTTTGTGTTGTTTCAGTTCACCATATGATCTCCGCTATTTGAACATATAGGATCAGCGATTTGTGATCTTGTAATGTCTCTATTTTTGATGTTGTTCTTATGTTCCCGTTTTCTTATCTCTGAAGGTCTTGATGTCTCTCCTGTATAAGTGTTTCCACATGTGCAAGGAAAATTGTTAACACAATTTTTTTATTTTTGTCCTTTTCATTGGTTTCGTTCTGGTTAGAATGGATCTCAAATCATTATGTGTTTTGAAAACAGTTCTTATGTTGAATTTGGAACCTTATTTTTTCTATCCTTTTCATTTATTTCCTTTTTTAGTTTTAGTGGTATGGAGAATCACTTCGGAATCATACGATATTAATTGCATCAGAGAGAGAACTTTGTCATCCAGTTGAATGGTGAAGTATTCGAATGATTTGAGGCTTTATGATTATGAGGAAATTAATAATCAACTACGAATAATGTTGTTTCTTACAACATAAAGTACTGAAATCAAGTATTACGGGCTGCCTGACGCATTGAATCATTGGATATTTAATGCGTCAGGCTGTTCGTGATACTGGATAGTAGAAAGACAACACATTATTCGCAGTTTATCGCATTCATTTCGTCAGAAAAGTAGGACGTAAATCTTTCGAATATTCCGCTGTTTACTGGATGGAAGAGTTACCCCTCTGATGCATTTAATATTGTATGTAGGGATTCATCAAGTCAAGTAGCTTGATTTTTCAAAGAAGAACTTGACTTGAAAGTCAAGCTTGTAACGAATACATACTTGACTCTTGACTTGACTTGATTTGAAATATTTATTACTTGACTTGATATCAAGCTACTTGGTATTACTTGATCTTGATACGATACGTACCTACAAGTCGTACAAAATATTTTCAGCCAGCCCTACAGAGCACTACAGCATCATCCTTACCTTCATCTTCAAAGGATGAATGCAGTGAGTTCGACATCGATCTCCTAAGCTTATACAAGAAATCTCCAATAAGTGGAGCAAAGGAATTGGCTTGGCGTTTCGAAATAGACAAATTCCTTTCGGAACCACGTGCTCACATTGCTGAAGATATTTTAGACTGGTGGAAGAGGCACGAAAACGTTTTTCCAAACTTGGCCAAAATGGCCAAAGATTTCTTATCAACGCTAGCATCTTCAGTTTTCCAAAGCAGCACAGACAGTTACAAAAACTCGCAATAGATTAGGCGACAATTTTATAAGATGCCTCAAGTGTCTTAGATCCTGGATGGAAAATGAGGTGGTCAAACAGTGCTTGGAGAATTCTTAATATTGAGAAATTATTATTTTTTTAATTTTTTTATTAATTATGGCTATAAAATTTGTGTTTTCATTTAGAAATTGTTGATATTCAAGTTTAATGAATAAAAGTATTTATTCCAAGGGTCATTCTCATTCCATAAAACACTGAAATAAAAATTTTAAATTCAAAATCAAGTAGCTTAATAGAAGTAATTGATTTTTCGAGTACTTGATAAATTAATACTTGACTTGACTTGACATTGAAAAACTACTACTTGACTCGAACTTGACTTGATTTCAAGTCAAGCCAAGTCAAGTAGCTTGAATATCAAGTCAAGTTGTGAATCTCTAATTGTATGTTTCAGAAGTGATTTTAAATATCGGTATATAATCTCACAAAGTTCAGTAAATTCTGATGAATGTTCATTCTTGTTCTTATCAGACCAGGTTCTTGCAGCGTTCATTTTACAAAACCTCAGATGTGCAAGAAATATAGATCCTCAAGATTAGGTTATCATCCCCGACAGAAATTGTGATCATGTACCCTAAAACTCGAATAAAATTTGGGATTAATCATAAAAACTTGTGATAGCCTATATCAAAGTAACAAACATTGTTATGTTATGAATCTTATATCATATCTGAATACATTTGGGGATTATCAAAGGGTCGATCTATATTTCCCTTATCATCCGAATAATGCTCGGACAACTTACAATCTGCTTTGACCTGAAGGGTCAACTGCCAAGTGAATTTTAATCGTGCAGGTTCTCAATGCGGCATAATTTAGCGCCAAAGATGTTAAATTCATCCCTCGTATGTTCGCCAAAACTTTTTTGTCGCTCGAGAGGACAATTTCGAATGAACAGAGGCCTTTAGATATGTCTCGAGCGCGCTTGAAATTAGATCATATATCATATTGAGGTTTAGGAATACTAGAAAGGGAAACGACAGTACAGTCATCGTCAGAATAGGTTTTTGCGCTTAAAATCTAGCGATGGGAGATAGGAAAGCATTCATGAATATGTTGATCTTTGGATTGTTAACGATCCTAGAAAAGAAATGGAATGAATGAAAAGAACTCCTTTTGAAATACGTGCTCAAAACCAATAATAACAATCAGTACAAATCATAACATCAATTGAACGTTTGATATAACGAGTTTTATACGCCCAGATGTCTCAATTCGTAGTGAATACCCTCAAAATCGATATTCAGTTTCGTATATGGAATCCATAAAGGTTTCGGAAGTTAAAAACCACTCTTTATCATTAAACTGACACATGTTCTTATTTCAACATCCAGATCGCAAAATCGTTATTCCATCGGTATGCCAAGTAGCGGTTGGAGAACATAAAAGTACCATGACGAACCTCAGGTCGATGATTACCCAGATAAAAACAGAAGGAACCTGATACACCAAAATGAGGCCCTTGTCTTTCGAGAATCTTCGAAGGTTAGTCGGAGGCAAGAAGAAAAAGAAGAAGGATGACTCTGGATTTAGAAGAAGCGAATCCTTCAAGAGAATATCCATCCGGAAAAGTTACCTTGATCGAGGGAAAAAGAAAAATTTGTCGAAATTAGAAGTTGCTACTCAAACTGTTCCTGAAGAAGAATTATCCAAAATATTCGAGACCACTTGCAAAGTTGATTCGGCTATTCAAGTAGATGGAAACGGAGCGTTTCAAGATACCTATATGGAACTTCCAAGGAAGAAAAACACGACTTCTGCTAACAAAAATGCTCAACCACAAAAGGCTAAAGCTAAAGATCTACCTCCGTCATCATTTGGTGCCAAAGGGTCAGAAAGAACTGTTATATATGTACCTGCTTCAGACGATAGCCTTCCACCCCCAACAATCGAAGAAATATCTTCATCTCCAGCCCCAAGAAGAAAACTATCACACGCTGGAATTCTAGAACGAAAGGAAAGTAACGATTCAGCTGTCGAAATGTTTCCATGGGGCGACGCTGTAGATATCAAGAAGTCTCCCTTGTTGAGGGAGAGACCAAAAGTTAACCGCCTACCTTCATTAATGCCAACAGACTCAGGAAACGAAGAAATGTGTTCGCTTTCCATAAGTTTAGGCAGGATATGGATGGACGCACCTCGGGTTATGTCCCCCAGAAGTTTGGAAATACCAAGAAAAGACCAACGAGTGGTAACCCACCAGCTCACAATTCCTTAGACAGTGCCTTACGTGATATGAAAGACGATAGGGTTGTTTCGAATCGTTTACAAAAACGTCAAATGTTTTCTGTGTCAAGGACGTCATCTTCGAACAGTAACGCCACCAATTCTACCGGGCTTATGTCAAGTCGAGATTCCGGACTTTCGTTTTCAGTTCCACCAACACGTTTTGGTGGCTTCAAAATGAGTTCGGGGTTCTTCAACAAGCAACCAAAACCTAAGTTATCAGTGAGTCGAGACGGATACTTTAAGAGGACTAGTTTGGTTGAAACCAAGAGGAGCTCTGTAAGAAGAAAGAGCAGCAGGAAGA
This sequence comes from Propylea japonica, assembly GCA_013421045.1. NCBI lineage: Eukaryota > Metazoa > Arthropoda > Insecta > Coleoptera > Coccinellidae > Propylea > Propylea japonica. Next base: position 95,326,985 of record CM024239.1, read on the forward strand.
AAAAGAGCAAGTTGGTCAGAGGCGGCAAGAGAAGAAGCAGCAAGAACGACATTTACCAAGTGGTTGTAGGAAGACGCCCGCGCCAGTTGAGTTTCCTCAAGTTAGATCCTATGATCTTCGTGCCTCCAGAGAGGAGAAAACCTTCCATGAAGAGGAAGAAGTCTTTCAAAATGGAAATGTGCGAAATAAGAAATTTAAATCCTACTGAAAGTCTCTATGTAGGCATAGACGAGACGACGGATGATGATTTATACGAAAGTCTTCCTGGAGATTTAGATTTTGAACTATGGGAAGATGGTCGCTCAGAAAATGATGTCATCTCGGGGTGTAGTTCTCGAGCCGAAGGAGTAATGTCACCGGGTAGTGAAGAAGTGACGCGATTATTGTCTGATTCAGATGATGATACCGCGGGTAGTCATGGTGATAGTGAGAGGGACAGATACGTGCCAAGATATACTTCTGCTGCGAAAGCTCGTCCTGTGAAGAGGAAGACATCTACAGGAATTTCCCGTAAAAGGAATGCTACTTTTGTTGTCAGACCGACTATTGTAAGAGCTCCGTCTACTTTGAGGAGGCCTACTAGGAGAAACGGTAAGTTTCTGACTACTGATTTAAGGGTGAAAAATTATATTTTTTTTGCATATATCGCAACTTCCGTCTTTGAGTTTGCGCGATGAAAGTTTTTTCCTTTGATTACTCATTATATCAATGTTTCAGCTAGGAATTTTAGGTCAAGAATTGTCATACTATTGAACTGTTCTCAAAAATTTGCCAGCAAGAAGGATGCTACATAAAAAAAACTCGATAACTTTCTGCGCTATGAACATAAACTGTGTTCTGCAACTGAATGCTGCCTTAACGTTTCCAACGAATTGTATCGAGGGTGTCGCCATCCATCTGCTTTTTGGTGTAAATATTAACCATAAGAAGAAGAGGTTTAACGCGTAACTCGCCATGAATATCAAAATTGTAAAAGCAGAGAATAATATTAATCGATCGAAATCAACCAATAACAACTCATACTTCGGAGCTAATCTCGTCCTCGTTCAAGACAAAATGCAAGGAAGTGATATCAAACAGAGCACCTATGGATGTCCATATCGTCCTTATTAGGACTCATCACCATAGGATAGCTCTGAGTGATACAAGGTATTCCTTGGAACTTACATCTCGCTATTTCGTTCAATGTTCATACTATGAAAGAAGGTTTTCGTGTGGAACTAGAGATGGCGTCGTTGGTATATTTATACCTTAAAGAAGATGCCATTTCGCTGTAAGTTCCAAGAAATTCCTTGTATTATTCAGAGCTATTCTATGCTGATGAGTCCTACGAAATGGCCATCCATAGGTGCTCTGTTTGATACCACTTCCTAGCATTTTTTCTTGAACGAGGACGAGATTAGCTCCGAAGTATGAATTTAATATTGGTTGATTTCGATCGATTAATATTATTCTCTGCTTTCACTATTTTTATTAATCATAAGGTTGGCTTATAAGAAAGCCTATATGCGCAATGGTATCAAGATTAGATATTCTTCTCCTTAACCGGATTTGGGAATCAGTTTGGAATTTGGATCTATACCGAGTAGGGGAAAACCCGGATAGATGCCCCATTTTTTGAATTTGCCTCATATTTTTGAAAATATTGATTTTATATGTGTAATTTCCATGAGTGTAGGAAGCCTCATTATTTACTTGAAATACTCAGACTTTTCTCTGATATAGCAATGCCAAATTTCACAAAAATTTGATTTTTGTAGAACCCATTTTTTGGGATAGATGCCTACAAGTATGGATAGTTGCCCCACCATGAAAATACTGGGAGGGATAGATGCCCTTCATACTGTGTGAACCAAAAACCCAACTAAATACAATGAGACTTTCTATGCTTAAAACAGCAACTTTATCTACGCAACATGGATCGAATTAACAACAATTGTGCATTTTCAATTGAATTTCAAAAGCATATATTAAACGAATATGCATTCTTCATACTAACAGAAAGCATTATTCCACACATTCATGATAAATTAATGAAATAATAAGTCTCAACAAAAATGATCAGGAATCAAGTTTGAAATCAAAATGACACAATTAATAGAAAATCTGCTTAGAAGATGAGGTTTTTGTTTAGATGACCTAAGGGGCACCTATACCTCAAAAGATCAGGGCAACTATCCTTTTTGATAGGGATAGATGCCTATGAATTTTTTCAATAAATTAAGAAGAAAACAAAAAATAGTACTCAGATGTACCGGGTTTTTCACTATAATTTGACCCCCCTTTTAACTTTGTTCCTGAAGGAAATGCGAAAAAATGTTTCATACAAAAATTTCACGAAATCAACTGAGGTTTTTGATATTAGTCCAGAAACTGAAACATATACAGGGTCACCAATCTATTGATGGCAATTTCATTTTTTCAAATGGAACACCCTGAATATTTTTCCATATTCGGTTAGCTCTTTTTCTCCTGATTTCGAATATGTAACATATGTTGGTCTATCTTTCTTATTCTGACTATTTCTGAGCACCACAGAGTTTCAAATTTCAATAACCATCTGGCATAGCGTTTTGGAAGTTCGTGAATATTTAAGTGGCCGATTTGATCTTTGGATTGGTAATAGCGCACCCATTTTATGGCCACCAAATAGTCCCGATTTAACATCGTTGGACACGTTTTTATAGTCGTTCCTGAAGTAAAAAAATTACTTCAGGAATAATGACAATCAATGAAAGCGGAGAATAATTTAATGATATAAAATCAACCAATATTAAACCCATAAGTCGGAACTAATCCCGTGAACGCACAAAGAATAATGATAATATTGTAATGATTAGAAACAAATTTTGAAGCTTTAATTTCTGACTTGAATCAGAGCCATAATAATGCTATCAAAAATAGTCTAAACAACTTGGTACAACTATATGAACTATGTGTATTGAATGAAGGTGGTCATTTTGAGCAATTTCTTTAGTTGATGTTATTCTTACCATACTACCATAAATCAACATTTTCAATTGGTTAAGTAATTGTTAAGTATTCATTCTGAAATAAAACTTTCAAGTAGATTGGTTGGATATAAAGAATTTCGTAAGTATTTCACATATTTTTTTCCTCGGTATCATCATTTCAAAACTCTGACAATTGAAGAGACAGTGTCCCATTTGAAAAAATATACTCCAAAAATGAGCATTTTCAGTAAACGCACTTGGATCTGGGCAGGTAGTTCTTAAAATTTAAAACTCTGTGGTTCTCAGAATAAAAGAGATATACCAACATATGTTAGATATTCGAAATCAGGGGAAAAAGAGCTAGCCAAACATGGAAAAATATACAGGGTTTTCCATTTGAAAAAATGAAGTTGCCATCAATATGTTGGCCACCCTGTATATATTTCAGTTTCTGGACTTATATAAAAAAACCTCAGTTGATTTCGTGAAACTTTTATACGAAACATTTTTTTGTATCTCCTTTAGTAACAAAGTTAAAGGGGGGGTCAAATTATAGTGAAAAACCCGGTACACGCAATGAAACACTGTATTGACGAAATAAAAAAATTACTGTATTTATTACCACTTCAAAAGTTATACAGCGGCAAATACCTACCTCTAGAACTCTGGCATGTTTGTGAAGTTCGCTGCTGAGATGATCGCACACACTAGCGAAAAACGGCTTCACTTTACAACCCTTACAAAACTAAGGTCCAGGGTAAATGTGGCATCTACTTATAAAATAAATTATTTGTTACATGTTTTGAAAGTTAGGTATTTTGAAAATGGGGCATCTATCCAACTGGGGCATCTATCCGGGTTTACCCTATTACGTCTGGAGGTCTCGAATCGACTCAAATCGTGAACTAACATTCAATTCTGTCCTTCGAAATAAAAATAACCAAATCTTGCGCAACATGCAGAAGATAATCTAACGAAGATGTCGTCTATGCATAAATCAATCGTCAACAAACATAAATCCGTAGGTTGCGGTCATAGTCCTCTGGACCGAGTCGCTTACGTAACTCCCCAGCGTCCACTAATAACCAAATCACTTTGGTATAATTGGTTTTCTGGTTCTCCATTGCGTCACTGGTCATTCATACTGGATCGACCGCCACCGCCTCATTCTGAGGAAATTGGAAACTGGACTTAATTCACGAGGAAATTTCATATCGAACGAGCTTCTTGGGGGTTCATTAGAGACCTGAAGCCTGCTGCTCGAACCGGAATTGGACGAGTAAAAATGTGAAAACTTCCGACATGATGTCTAAGGATCTTGACCGTGCCTAATTGTAATTGATGTCGACGGTCGTACGTTCAAACGTGGTGCTTTTGGCACGAGATGATTGAATAACTTTTCTCTTTGGCTGATGATTGAATTGCGGCGGTAAAGGACATTTGAGTTAAAACATGAATAAATGAAATAAGAATCCAATGAAATTGTAGTAGGTCTGCCGGGGTTTCTCAGATCTCGTTATAACTGGATGGTGCGGCCTTTTTTCAACTGTTTTCGAGAGAGGGCGCACAATCTAATACTTTCAACAGCAGAGTCAAACGACATGAAAACATTAGGTTAGTATACTCTCTTTGCTTCGCCGAAGTAATTGAGATGCGTACTGTACGCATAGGGGATAGTCGGTCTGACAAAAGATTTCTTCCTCTTCACAGGACGAGCTTTCCTAGCAGAAGTATATCTTGGCACGTATCTGCTCCTCTCACTATCACCATGACTACCCGCGGTATCATCAGTGTCGGACAACAATATCGTCACTTCTTCACTACCCGGTGACATTACTCCTTCAGCTCGAGAACTACACCACGAGATGACATCATTATCTGAGCGTTTATCTTTCCATAGATCAAGATCTAAATCTCCAGGAAGACTTTCGTATAAATCATCATCCGTCGTCTCGTCTATTCCCACATAGAGATTTTCAGTAGGATTTAAATTTCTTATTTCGCACATTTCCATTTTGAAAGACTTCTTCCTCTTCATGGAAGGTTTTCTCCTCTCTGGAGGCACGAAGATCATAGGGTCCAACTTGAGGAAACCCAACTGGCACGGACGTCTTCCCACAACCACTTGGTAGATGTCGTTCTTGCTGTTTCTTCTCTTGCCGCCTCTGACCAACTTGATCTTTTTCTTCCTGCTGCTCTTTCTTCTCACAGAGCTTCTCTTGGTTTCAACCAAACTACTCCTCTTAAAGTATCCGTCTCGACTCACTGATAACCAAGGTTTTGGTTGCTTGTTGAAGAACCCCGAACTCATTTTAAAGCCACCAAAACGAAAGTCCAGAATCTCGACTTGATATAACTCGGTAGAATTTGTGGCGTTACTGTTCGAAGATGACGTCCTTGTCACAGAAAACACTTGACGTTTTTGTAAACGATTCGAAACAACCCGTCTTTCATATCACGTAAGGCACTGTCTAAGGAATTGTGAGGTGGTGGGTTACCACTCGTTTGGTCTCTCCCTCAACAAGGGAAACTTTTTGATATCTACAGAGTCGCCCCATGAAAACATTTCGACAGCTGAATCGTTACTTTCCTTTCGTTGTAGAATTCCAGCGTGAGAGAATTTTCATCTTGGAGCTGAAGGTACATATATAACAATTCTTTCTGATCTTTTGGCACCAAATGATGACTGAGGTAGATCTTAAGCTTCAGCCTTTTGTGGTTGAGCATTTTTGTTAGCAGAAGTCGTGCTTTTCTTCCTTGGAAGTTACATATAGGTATCTTGAAACGCTCCGGTTTCCATCTACTTGAATGGCCGAATCAACTTCTCAAGTGGTCTCAAATATTTTGGATAATTCTTCTTCAGGAACAGGAAAACATTGATAGTGAAAACATTTGACGTTTCTGTAAATGATTCGAAACAACCCTTCATATCACGAAGACATTGTCTAAGGAATTGAGAGCTGAGGTCTAACCATTCGTTTGGTCTTTCCTTGGTAATTCCAAACTACTGGAGGATATAACCCGAGGTGCATCCATCTCATATCATACCCAAACTTATGGAAAGCGAACAGAAAAATGTATTCTTCTTGTGTCAAAATATTATCTCTGATTCTACCTGAAAACATGAAGAAGCGACGTGGGCGACATACGAAATTACGCTACTATAAACTGAAGTTTGGCCCATCGCATACAATTCATGATTTATCTCAGTATGCTTATTGCCCAATGTATCTTCATTCAGATCTTAAATAATTTCACTTATAAATGGTTCCACAATTCTTTTCAAACATCTCAGAAGCACCAAACAAAAATCAAGCCACCTTCGATATGACGACCACATAACGATACTCAATAACCGAGCGTAAGTGCTCCTCCCAATATTTCCTCAGAATTTTACGACTAGCACGTTTTTCATAGCCGTCTTCATGACCGTGGGTTCTTCGCCGTCTTCTTCATAATATTTAATCCTAGCCGGTCGTGCCAACCTGCCATTTTAAAGAACCGAGCTAGGAGCGAGATAGCGAGGAGACACAGAAAAGTATCGAGTTGATCATCAGGTGTGGCTTGAACCAGAGAGATGTGCCATGCCCGCCCTCGGCCGGGCAATAGACATTGCTGAACTTTCGAGACCTTTCCTCTCGTTACTCGCTGCCAGTGGCGGCTGGTGATGATTTTGCTCAGGGAGACGCTGATTTGAGAATTCGAAAAAGTATTTATACACTGACGAGTAGAAGAAGCGGTTCACTTGATCAGTACTTTTCAAATACCATAATTAGTTCAAACAGTATGGAGTGTAACCCTCCCTACCTCTCAATACAGCTTCCAAAAGTGTTGTGGAATATTCTCACATTTATGACAGAGGGTCTCGTAGTGCTCTTGTAAATTATTGAACCATAGCTTTGACTCGCCTTCCCAGTTTGTTGTAACTGTTCAAATGCCTCCCTTAGTTTGAACAGTATGGTTGTGACCTCCCCTAGCACTGATTACAGCTTCCCAACGTGATAAACATTCGAATATTCTCTTGTGGAGTATTCTCTCATTCATGACGAAGAGTCTCTTGGTGATCTTGTAAATGTTTTAACTTGCCTTCCCAGTGTGTTTCGACGATATCCGATGGTATTCAAGTAAGGAATTCGTGCAGACCAGTTGAACTTTGAAAGTCCAACCTGGTTCAAGTATGTACACTGTCACTATTAAAGCAGTATGTGGGCATGCATTTCGTGCAGCAATATTCCTTGCTCTCTCAGAAATTGTATATAAGGTACAACATAATCTGTTGTAGATTGTTAAGGGGTTTACATTTTACTGTGATCTTCAAATCTATTGCGCCCCTCGTCAGAGCTGTTTTCGCAACTGCAAAACAACAAACCGCACGCTGAGAGGATTAATACTTCATTAATAAAAAGGAAGGGACTAAAAACGACAGCTGATCTTCATCCACGATCGCCTGGGTTGATCCGGGTCGATCGGACGTTTAGTTTCGGCTAAGCTCATTCGCCTAGAAGCGAAAATAATGCCGCGAAGCCGGGTCTCCGACACGTGATCTACAGCTTGAATTTCGAGTGGTTCATTTGAAGAAGTTTGAAATGTTACATTCTAACGAATCTCGACTCATGGAGGTGAGCCACCTTCGCTGAGCGGTTTGCCTGCTATCCGTTACGCTGTATTATGTGTTGCGAATAATCTATGAATGTTTTAGATCGCTGAGTTATAAACATACGTTTATTACTTTAAGATTGGCATAGTAGATAGAATGATGGAAATAATACAGATATAGAAATGTGATTATTGTAGTATATTTAACCAATTACCCTCCAGTATATTTAATAACACCAATGAACTATATACACTACTTTAATCACCAACAATTACATAAAACCAACAATGCAATTATGACCAACTGTTCATCAGTGTCTTTGTCAACCAACTTTTTACAACTATATACAATTCAACCCACGCCAACTAAATAGTACCCACGCACCCAAGCCAAAATCTTCTAGAAAGTTCCATAAGATTCCGCGCAATCTCGACACGTCACCCTTACGGATTTTGTCGTCCTAGGGTTGCAAGTTTGCGTCATCACTACCACCGGCGGTACGCACTATTCGGGGTTGCACGATTGTGTCCAATATCGTGGATACGCGACAATTATTTTTTATTTGATCTTGAATTTGAATTGAATAAAATGCAGTGTAATTAGGGAAAGACCGGCCTCTTCTGTCTCTTCTGAGCAGCGGCCACTGCTATCATGGTTTTAGAACCATCCATGTACCATTTATTTCGAAATTCTTGTTGGAATGTAATAATTTTGGATCGCACACCCCTATTATCAGTCCTTAAATCCCCTACGCAAATTTATAACACGAATCACTTACAATACCTTTTCATTCAGCCTATAACTATTCCTCTGGCTTTGCTACTACTTCACACCCCGCTGCCCACCTCTTTCCGCCGCCCCTGCTCGCGAGCAGACTTGCATCAACGAGGACCGCTGCTGAATAGATAGATAAATCTTTGACTTCATGTCCAGCGGCGTAGCAAAAGCTTCATTTGAATTTTAAATGCTCGTTGTAAGGATACTGTCCCTTTTTTTTTCTCGTAACGAGAACCCATTCGTCAGACGCGGTTCTATTTAGAGGGAAGGGAAAAACAAATCTTCCCGGCAGTCGTAAGATAAAAGATTATGGCTGATGAAAATTCGTACATAGGAGGGTTCGGTTTTGATGGGAGGAATAAAGTTGAATTGACAATTACTTCGAGGCATCAAGTGTTACTTTTTCACTAGGTGCTAGGTGTATTCTATACATTTTCTATGCGAACTGGGTGTAATAGTTTTGCTTAATAGGCATTTCCAGAAAAATCTTTTAGATATATAGGGTTTTTTAAAGCCATTTTTCAATATAAATGATCGGATGTTTATTTTACTATAAAGAAGAAGCTATGCCCTTAATAGTGGAAAATAACATCAGGCAAATGACCACCACGACCACGCTTACAGGATCATGTACTTTTAATGAAATTTTCCATGACCAAATCGCAAAGTGGCTGCCCTATGTCCTCGATAGCCTCACGAATTCCATCTTTGAGGTCTTGAATCGACTCTGGGCTATTGTCGTAGACCTTCTCTTTCATGTGACCCCAAAGGAAGAGGTCACAAGGTATTAAATAAGAAAATCCCGTTGGCCAATCACCTCTTCGAGAGATAACACGGTCCGGAAACTTTTTCCGCATAAGATCAATGGTCTCGTTGCTTGTGTGGCATGCCGTCTTGTTGAAAGTAAACGTTGTCCAGATCAATACTATCCAATTTCGGTCATAAAAAATCATCAATCATCTCCCGATAGCGCAATCCATTCACCGTTACTGTTGCTCCAACCTCTTTTTCGAAAAGGTACGGTCCAATGATTCCACCGGACCATAAACCGCACCAAACAGTCCCATGTGGAGGATAGAGAGGCTTTTCAACAAACGTAACATCTAACGAAATAGCGGGCTTTTCAAAATACTAAACACCTCTTTTTGGAAAACCCTTTAAAGGCCCTCAGAAAATTTAGTCTGTTTTTTGTTGCGTACTATATAGTCAAGTTTTCAGAAAAAATTATGGAAATCAGCGAAATAAGCTAGTGAGGTCTAACGATTAATATTGGCGGTTGAGTGTGACGTACACTTTATAACTAATTTCATTGATTGAATGTTCAACCACAGTTTACTACGATGCGAACTGGCCACTCACACTTACGAGTGTTGAAATCGCACATCAATATTTAATTTTAATTAATAACTTCAAATTGAGTGAATAACTTGATAGGCCACTCACACGAAAAGAGGCAGAAGTGATTTTTTCTCTCGCAAATTTGCAAATAATTGTTAGTTTAAAATATCTCAGTGCCGTACAACTTTTCTAGTCAGTTTTAAAGTAAAACTTCAACAGCCTGTCTTGAAACCAATGCTTTCCCGGACCTACCAATTATGGGAGCCTTTTTTCATTAAATGATCTGAGGAATTATCCCCTTTATTTTTTCGGTGTCATTCAGGTACACCCTGTATAATATATCTATAGAATGCCAGAGAACATTATGTTTTAAAAAAAATAAGGAAGTAAAGTTTCAATATACTGGGATTCGCACATCAATTTTCTATACTTTTTTGAATAACCGGTAGCACCGCAGCTCTGAAAACAGAGCAGTGGTTTTGTCTGAAAAAAACAATAATTTCTTACTTCTCATTCTCTGTAAACGTATTGTACCATCGACCTTGTACTATTGTACTGTAATTAGAAATGTGAAGCGAACATAATATTCTTGTTCTGAAAATATTCGAAAAATAAAAATTAGATCGTTTCGACCCTTGGGGCTCTCGACTGATTAAGTCCATTATCAAGCTCAACAGACATATTCATAAAACAATGGTTAAATTTTATGTGGCACTCAAAGAATATCCTTTTTTTATAGTTGAGCGCCCTCATCAGGTATTTTATGCTGAGTGCACCGAACAACTCCAGGCTCTTCATCAAAGCTAAAACTTCTCGTGAATCTTAGAAACGTTCATTCTGTAGAAAGCCCTTTAATTTAACCGCGGAGGAAATTTCTGAATCTTTTGGAGCAATGAATGAAAATTCATGCGTTTAACAGTAACGCAGGCATAATTTCATTATTTTGGAGCAATAATCTCATAAAGCTTGAATCCACCCACGATTACAGGAATGTGTTTACATTGCGAACTTTTGCAACTTTCTCAATGTTCGTATTACGATTTTATGATTTGACTTCTAGCCAAGTTTTTTATTTGAACATTTGTTTCGTGAATCGTTTAATAACGTCGTTAACAAAAAAACTTGCGTTCTAGGAGACATTGTGTGGATAAGCCCATTTTTCCTTTTTAACGATCTTATTTCTAGGGAAACAAGGTTTTGTTTGGCAAATTTGCATGTAAATTTCGAATTTTTGGCCGGGAGTTGTTTCAAATCCAAATGACTCGGTTGTACTCACTGATAGGTATTCAGGATTTTTTCATAACATCAGGCAGTTCTTGTATGTTTAAATATATTTCTTCATTTGACTGCATTGAAAATAGTACTGAATATACAGGGTATCTGTAAACAAATGCGAGGGACTTAGGTAGACGATTCCTCGATGAAAATAAGCAGGGGTAGTTCATATAAATTTTTTTCGAAATCGACCTCCCTTCCAAGATACAGCCTTTGGAAGGCGATGACCAGTTGACAGTTTTTAATTGTTTTTAGGAGTCCTTAAAACACTGAGTCATAAAACTGTACATAATATGATTCATAAAGTAGATGTTACACACACAATTTTTTTTATCCCATAACTTTATTATTAGGGGTTGAAAATAACAACCCCTTATGAAAATTGTTGTTTTCGTGAGATAGATTTTCGAAAAATGAAATTCTCTCATGGTTTTCCATTTAATCTTGGAGAAAAAAGTCTCTTGCAAAATTTCGATGAAGACGATACTTTTCTCGAAAAAATAAGAACTTACAAGCAGTTATGAACACTGTTCACTCCATTTTATCGTGTTCCATAGAATTTATATTCTGAGATATTGTTTATGCTCAAAATTGGTTTTGACAGAAGAAAAAAGATTATCTATGATTCTTTCTACAATTTTCAGTTTCAGAAGAGTTCGATTTTGTCAATAGATACTTTGGAGTAATAGAATAAATTACTCAATTATAAAAATGGTGGTTTATTCGAATTTGCATTTGGCAGATATGCTTTTATCTCCTGTCATTGACATACAATATCTTAGAATATTCATTCTGTGGAACACTTATACGATGAAATGGTATGAACAGTGATCATAACTGCTTGTAAGTTTTTATTTTTTCCGAGAAAAGTATCGACTCTAGCGAAATTTTACAGGAGACTTCTTCTCTCCAGAATTGAATGGGAAACCATAAGATAATTTTATTATTCGAAAATCTATCCCACAAAAACTATTTTTGAACGAAAATCATAGGGTGTTGTTATTTTCAACCTAATATAATAAAGTTATTAGATTTGAAAAAAATAGTGTAACATCTACTTAGTGCTTCATTTTATGTATAGTTTTATGACTCAGTGTTCCTAAGAAACCGTATAAAAAATTAAAAACTGTCAACTCAACATGGCCTTCCAAAGGTTGTATCTTGGAGAGGAGGTCGATTTCGAAAGAAATAAATAGGAACTACCCCTGCTTATTTTCATCGTGGAATCATCTCCCAAAGTCCCCCGTATTTGTTTACAGACACCTGTCTAATGATTCTCTCAAAATTTGTAGTACATAATTAATTTTCAATTATTGGAAATGCGATTTCTTTGCCCATAGTCGAAACTTGTCGTTAATACCATGCAATTCTAATCCTCCATTGATTGTCGATGGAAAAGAGTTAAAATCACGAAGCAGAGAGCATCGAGCAGAAGTGCAATCCGACGCACTCGTCATAACGAACGTCGTAAAGTCGTAACATGTCTTTATACTCGAGTCATGCCGAAGAGTAGTCTCGTTATTATTCAGCATGAACACTGGTTAATTCCTACCTTCTACGATTCTGAGAAAAAACCTGAGGGCTTGGCGCAGTCGTAAAAACTCGAGATCCGAAGTTCCATTACTCTTGTGTGCGTTGTTTCGCAATATTCAAGAAGTGACACTCAACTTGAAATATACTACATACAGGGTGTCCGGCGAATAACTGTACATACTCTTACCAGAGATGGAGTTGCACTAGCTGACTACTGATTGACTATAAAAAATTAATTTCTGGATTTCCCTAGAAAACTACAGGGTGTTTTTCCAACTTCATGGAAATACTTAGACCATCATAAAATCCAAACTTATTGACGGATATTATTGAAACTTGGGGGGTTGTTGGCACATGCTAAGGTCGAGTCAGAAATACATCAAATATTTCATTATTCCAGGGCCGGACTCATTAATCTTCATTTAAAGTGTTCAGGATAAAAAAAAACACTTTGTATTTCGAATTAGGAATAATTGATTCACTTTTTAGAAAGAAGCTAAATTATGCTTCAATTTGTGGTATCGCTTAAAGTTGTCACATCAACAATTATTTTTTTATGAATTTTTGAATTTGGAAAAAGTTCGAAAAATTGAATTTATTCATCTAAGCAGGACTTAGTCACCTTGTGGAGGTCGAAAATAAATAATAAATTTTCTTTAAAAAGTCACTGTGAGAAAGACTATGATAGTTTGTTGATATACTGGGTGGCCACCCTAGACGCGGATCTCATTGCGATGAAGTGAATGAAGGTATATTGCGAAAAAAAATTGTTATCGACATGTATTATAGGGTATACATAAACATATTTCAAAATTATTCGTATGTATACCGGGTGTTCATTGGAAGAAGTGTCACTTTGATCTATATCTTTCTTGTCGAACACCCGGTATACATACGAATAATTTTGAAATATGCTTATGTATACCCTATACATGTCGCGAATAATTTTTTTTCGCAATATACCGTTATTCACTTCATCGCAATGAGATCCGCATCTAGGGTAGCCACCCAGTATATCAACAAACTATTATAGTCTTTCTCACTGTCAGTAACTTTTTCAAGAGAATTTATTATTTATTTTCGACCTCCACAAGATGACTGAGTCCGGTTCAGGTAAATAAATTCAATTTTTCGAACTTTTTTCAAATTCAAAAATTCATAAAAAAATAATTGTTGATGTGACAACTTTAAGCGATACCACAAATTGAAGCATAATTTAGCTTCTTCCTAAAAAGCGAATCAATTATGCGTAATTCGAAATACAAAGGGTTTTTTTCATCCTGAACACTTCAAATGAAGATTAATGAGTCCGGCCCTGGAATAATGCAATGATTGATGTATTTCTGACTCGACCCTGGCATGTGCCAATAACCCCCCAAGTTTCAATAATATCCGTCAATAAGTTTGGATTTTATGATGGTCTAAGTATTTCCATGAAGTTGGAAAAACACCCTGTAGTTTTCTAGGGAAATCCAGAAATTAATTTTTTATAGTCAATCAGTAGTCAGCTAGTGCAACTCTATCTCTGGTAAGAGTATGTACAGTTATTCCCCGGACACCCTGTATATCCAGACAAATCTAATGTAGAATGCGTTTGTTGCGACGGTAGAGAAAACACTTCTTCTCTAGCCATCATTCATTCGGATTTATGAAAGATCTCGTGTAATCCATTATACTTATTTTCTTTGTAGCTGTTGCACTTTCCAAGTTGAAGTTATGTGTTCAGGCAAGGTTACGATGAATGAGAATGGTTTTTGTTCTATTACCAGCGCCATTAGGATAAAATATGAAAATGCAAAATTCTACGCGCTTCGCAACTGCGGGTTTTCAGAAAATTCGACATAATAGGTTTAAAGGATTAAGTCACAGGATGATAAGTCCAATTAATTGAAGTTTTCAGCAACTTTTTGACTTGTTCGTCGAAATATCTCAAAATACTCGAAATAGCACTATACTGTTAATGGTGATAAAGATACGACACTCGGTGAAAAATTCCAATTTTTTTTCTACTCCTTCTCTATCTTCTTCATGTGCCTTTTCAGTTATAATGGGCGCCAAATTCGAATTAAATTATAAACAATGAAAGCAGAGAATAATATTAATTGATTCAAATCAACCAATATTAAACCCATACTTCGGAACTAATCCCGTCAACGTACAAAGAATTGGTTGATTTTAATCAATTAATATTATTCTCTGCTTTCATTGTTTATATTATACCTGCGTTCCTATTAACGAGTTAATTTTCATTTCTTTCTCGAATTAAACTATTTCTACATATTACATCAAAATTAGACGTCGAGCCCAGAAAAAATATCCTGATCGATAAAACAAAGCTAGTGCTTTGCTTCGTGATCAGGATGTTATTTTTCATCTCAATATTGTTTAAAATGAATTGAATTAATGAAATTCGATATTGCATTGCTATAGTTTTATTAGAAATCATTTCTCACAAAAATAAAATGATGAAATTGAATACAAATCAATAATTTTCTTGCATGTCAGTTACAAAATTATCAAAACAATTGAAAATAAACCACAATTTGAAAATGGAATTGAAAAACGATGGAATAGTACTTCTCCATTTGTTTTTATTTGATTTGTAGAAAAATGCTCACCGTACATCCTATACCGGCTGATGAGATCAATATAATATGTATCTTCGCCCAGAAAACTTTATCCATTCGAGAGCACTGAAATGAAAAAGCGATGAGAAACAGAGATACATGATACGAGTTTCAATACCTACATTTCCATTTTTTCAGGTTCAGGATTGGCCTTTTAATTATTTTTCAGTTCATAACCATACAATATGCTCCGTAAACCATTTTGGATTTCAAACAATGCACACACAAAATAGATAAACACAAACACAATACGAAACGCAACTAAAATGAAGCCATGAAGAGGTTACCCACGTGCAATCATGACAATGTTTTCAAATGACCTTGTTTTGCCCAAAATGGCCTATACAATCTTTGACTTTACCCATTCTTCTGAATTTTAGTACTTAATCCTTACGCATAGATGGCTCTAACATCATCGTAGTCCTATCTTTTTCTCCTCTTTGATCGATACTTGGAGAGCCAGACCTAGTTGGATAGACCCTCCTGGCAGCCAGGAATTTCAAGGACAAGAAATTGAACTCGACTGTAGTTTGTGGCGCAAAGGTGATATATTTATCACATCTCAATTATTTCTTCTGGATTTTTCGCTCCTGCTTTGAATCTTTAAGCCGGCCATAGACATCGTTTTCATCCGTTTTCCTCGCCGCGATTCGAACCGCCGAGTCGTATCGTCGAACTCTTTTGTCCACACACTTCGGTAAATGCTGCCAGTTATTTTGCTGTCGTTCGCGAATTAGCACATCATGAAGATGAAACATCTCTTAACAGTGGCGACTGCAGTTTCGGTTCTGAGTAAAAAAGAAAAAAGAAATGAGACTTATACTACGCTAATGGCAAATAACCGCTGATTCTCGACGAAATCCTCACACACAGTGCGTATGGCACGACAACCGATCGACTGTCGTTCCAAAAATCAAGCATCGGCAGATATTTTTTACCGACGCGACGATACGTACCGACTGTTTTTCGCCACACATCGGTTTTCGGCGCTTTTGTCGGGACGGTTCTTATCCGCGATACGAACGAATGAAAAATAACGATATCTATGGCCGGCTTTAGAATGCACCGTCTAAATATTCAGCGAAATCAGATGAGAAAAGAAAATCGTTTCGATTATTCAAATTACATAGAAAAAATAGAATGAGTTGTTTCTTCAAACCAAATTAGAACAACAAAGTCGCAACACTTATCCTGAATAAATCCATCCACCTTTACTTCAAGAAACCGTTGATACATCGCATCCAACATAGCTGAAGATGCCTCTTACGCCTAAAAAAGTTGACATTGAACCGCGGCCGCGTTCATCGTATCTTCTCGTCATAATCGAACACCAGCTGTTTGAAGAAGCTGCGTAACAAGTTTTCGTTTCGATAATTGACGACGCGAGGAATTCTTTGTCGCTAAACTTAATTCCGTAATTAGTCGATGGCCAAGTCGACAGACTGCGGCGCGACAACTGCAGCAGCGGTTTCTGCAGGTTGTAACGGTGAAGCCCCAGGTGTTGCCGAGATCTGGTGCTAGTGCACTGCTGCAATTGAGCAATTTATTTCGGATCTGCGTTTAAACTGGAAGAAAACGAAAACGATCATGCGAGGTTTGATTGGTTCGCTGCGTCTTTAACGCTTTGAATACACTTCATGTATCGAAAGTCATTGTATGTGGTATGTGGTATCAAAGGCGAAACGATCTACCTACTTGAGGAGCAAGGCTTTTCATGGATGCCACCCCGAGATTTGTGCGAGGATCTTTTCAGCCTACATTATACCAATTATGGAGTTTTCCGGTCCAGTATGAAACCCCAACCTAATGCGAGATAGCGAAGCACTTGAGAGGTTGCAGAGGTGGGCCACAAGGATCCCATATGGTCGGTCTAGTCCCACCTATGAAGAACGACTCAAACTACTCCACCATTCTTTGCTGAGCGTCGCTTGAGAGGAGATCTAATAATTACATATAGAACCACGCACCAAATGCTCTACGGAATCGATCATGTCAACACCTTTTTCCTCAATTTGAACCATCTACGTGGTCATGAATACAAGTTCTTGAAACAAAATTTCAGCAACAACAGCTAGACAGCAGTTTTTGCCAAATCGAGTGTTCGACGTCTGGAACAATCTGACAACGGATGTTGTTGCGGCCTCTTCTGTGAACTCGTTCAAATCAAGATACGATAGATGGTGTACTCGGCGGTGACTGCGTTACTTTAAGTGCTTTTGGTGTATTACTTTAGTTTAGTTTTTTCTCCTCATGTACTTCTATTTAATTTAATTTTTTCTTTTCACTTCTGAGCTTTATAGGTTCCAAACATCAGCTCTTATTTCATTTAATAATAATAATAATAATTATAAAATCTTGCTTATGTTGTCCAGCAGGGGATTTCATGTCCGCAACATATGATGTTTGCGCGATATCGGAATGAACTTCATTCACGAACGTCGTTGAGGAAGATGATGGATTTTAGTTTAGTTTAAGAAGGGGCTACAGTTCACTGCGACCTCAAGGTCTATTGTGCCCCCCCTACAGAGCTGTTCTGACCACACCCTTCACAGCTCGCCTTCAAGTTCCAGAAATCTGATGAAATCCAATATCTGTGAAGGCTTCAACAAGGCTAGCTCCTCACTCTTACAAGTTTCTCGCCCAAGGCTTTCTCTCCTTCTTTCTTCCTCCTCCCCGCAGAACCTTCACTCGTTAGCGTCCGATAATCCCATCCTCAATAGGTGCTTCCTAAGGCGGCAGTGTCCTGTAAGAAAGGCAGTGAATAGGTGTGAATGTTTCCTACCAAGATCCAGATATCTTTTGGATCCCGCTGTCTCGAAGTTCCGGAGGAACTCAGTGGAATGATCCATCCCTGGGAAATTCCGCCAGAGTTTTTCTCTCCCGGATTTCTCCTCCAGAAACTCCTTTGTATAGGTATATTAACCGATACAGGAGAGTTCTGGGCCAATGAATGACATTTGTATGCCCTCTTTGGCAAGTGTATTGGCCTCTTCGTTTCCTTTGATTCCAGAATGGCCGGGAACCCAGATTAAAAAGACCTTATTTTTCTGCCTACCTCATTGAGTTTGTTCCGGCACTCCCAGATCATCTTTGAGTCTATGAAGTGGAGCTCAGTGCTTTAATAGCAGCTTGACTATCTGAGTGTATGGCTATATCGCACTTCTGATATTTTCTTTCTAGATTTATATCTAGACATCTTTCAATAGCTAAGATTTTCGCTTGGAAGACGCTCTTACAGGAGCCTATCGACAGTGCACACTTGGTGCTTGTCCCGTATATCCCAGCGCCAGCTTCTGTAGAGGTTTTGAAACCATCTGTATACCATTTTACAGTATTTTCTTTGATGTTATAGTCGGTGTATTCCCGTTTTCATTCCTCCCTTTCACTTAGCAATGTCCTTAAGTTTTTCCCAGTGGTAATGATGGATTTTAGTCTACAGCGATAGGCACAATTGAAGGTACTGTACTGGACCTGAGAGCCTTTGAGTAATGAACAATTATGCAGGGAATCAACAATGCTGTAATTAGTCGTTGGCCATGTCGACATCAGGCTTCGTCGCCAATCGAAATACGGCGCGGCAACTGCTACAGCGGTTTCTGCAGCTTGTAACGGTGAAGCCCCAGGTGTTGCCGAGATCTGTTGCTGGTGCACGGCTGCAATTGAGCAATTTATGCCCGGCGATATCGTTCTGCTGCAGCGAGTTCATTCGGATCCGCGTTGAAAGTGGAGGAATCCGGAAGAAAACGAAAACGATCGTGTAAAGTTTGATTGGTTAGCTGCCGCTTTTACAATTTGAATACATTTCATCGCTCGGGAACCGTTAAATGTCTTGCCTAGCAGGTGATTTCTTGTCCGCAACATGTGCTGTCAGAATTGACAGTTTGCGGCATAAAAATGAACTAAATTCACGTCGTTAAGGAACAAGATCGAGTTCATGGTGTTGCCGAGATTGATGCCCTAGCGAAATTGTTCTGCTGCAGAGAGAACATTCGGATCTGCATTGAAACTGAACGAATCCGGAAAAAAACTCAAACTTTCGTGTGCGTATTGATTGATCCCTGACCACTTCAAGGCTTTGGATACATTTCGTGGCTAGGAAACCATAAAAAGTCATGGTTGTGTTGTATAGCAGGTGATTTCGTGTCCGCCGCATGTGATATGAAATTTGACAGTTTATTCTACAATCTACAGCGATAGAAATACTTGAATCTACTGTATTGTATCTTATGACCTCGGCGTAATGAACAAAGAGGCAGGGAATGTACGTCATATCCAAAATGCAGTTGCTTGCAGTTGCATGTAACAAATTATATTTTGGGAAGTATTTTAAAAAACTGAATTCACAAGTTCCTCGATAATTTACGAGAGTTATTTTGAGTTTGTTTAGCTCTTCTGTTCGGGGGTTGAGTGAACTGTACAGACTCTTTAATAATGGAATGTTCTTTCACGATGAAAAATTCGAATTGCGCTTCGTAATGAGTATAAAACACTTGTCACAATGATGCATTTCGATGTCGAACAAAATTATATCGCCCGATATAGAAATCGACGAGAAATTTCCTCTGTTCCGCTCAACGTTACAATCGACTTCCTTTAAACAGTCTGGCTTAATAACGGACGATGGCAATCAATCCGTTGAAATCGCGATGCCGACGCGTATGAACTTCCTGGGGGGACATGCCTGAACGTATTATTAATAATTTACAATAATCATTTTCGCATTCAGAGCGGATACTACGCGAGCCGGCGATCGCGTGGATATTCGTTTTCACCCGCGAACAAGGACGAAAAATTGAAATCAGAGGATTCTGCCGATTCTGAAATTCAAATGAGGTTTCGATGCATCGAGAACGATCGTGATGCGTGAAGATCGGCTACCGGTTTTGAAGAAGTTCTGCTGCAACTTAATTGTTTTTGTATGTGCAGTTATTACTCTCATTAAAACTGAATTATTATAATAATTGTTGCTTATATTTATTATTGATACAAAGTTTTTTCGTATAAAATGTTTTTTTATTACAAACCTTATTCGTTGTGGTGGCTATTGACCTCAAACATGCTTTTGGTACTGTTCGAATTAAAGTTCTGCTTGACAAGATATCGAAGATGGGATTCGGAGAAATATGCTGCAATCTCCTATGAACGTACACAAGGAGAACGAAACCCTTTTCCAACTTCAACAAATCTTTAAGTGGAATTTAAAAAATAAATACTCCAGTCATGTGGACATAACGGTCAGTAGTCATTGAAATTGTCCGTTCGTTTTCTTTTAAAAAATTTGAGCTTATTTTCCCAACTCGCGATAGTGCACACCAAACAGAGATACGTTGTGAATGTAGGAGGTACTCTTGAAGTTCTTAAAGGTTTTCAGCACTCCAGCACAGTGACTTGATTTAGCTCTATGTGATTTTCATGGGGATATCTTAAATTACCTTTCCAGATAAAAAACTTGAGTGATTTTAATGTCTCAACATGTTTCGCGCTATAAGTAGCTCATCTTCAGGAGAAAAAACACGAATGTGAAGCTAAAAAACAAAAAACTCATTGAGAAACAGCAACAAAGCCTAATATAGAACATTAAATCAAATACAGTACCTAATCTTAAAAAAACAAAGACAAAGAAGGAAAAGTAAACACAATTAAAATAGATACGAAACCAGCTGATTTGAAGTCCGTTTTTAAAAATATAAATAACAGTGACCAAACAAATCGAAAAATTAAAAAAATTGAAAAAAGGCAGAATGTCACCAGAATAGACTTACAGGAAATGTTCAAAAGCAAGAAGATTTTCTGTGTGTCTATTCTGGTGACATTCTATCTTTTTTCAATTTGTTAAATTTTTCTATTTGTTTGGTCACTGTTTTTTTCAAAACTGACTTCAAACCAGCTGATTCTGTATCTATTTTAATTGTTTTAACTTTTCATTCTTTGTCTTTGTTTTTCAAGATTAGCTACTGTATTTGATTTAATGTTCTATATTTGGCTTTGTTGCTGTTTCCCCATGACTTTTTTGTTTTTCAGCTTCACTTTCGAGTTTTTTCTCCTGAAGATGAGCTACTTATAGCTCGTAACATGTTGAGACATTAAAATCACTTAAGTTTTTATCTGGAAAATTGTCTTATTCACATTACCATAATCAACATACCCGACGAAATGCTGGACAGAGTTGTCCGACATTTCCGAAATCCAAGCAGTGTTTATACAATAATGGACACAATTTGCCAGATATCACCTTCAAAACTCTAAATATAAACTTTGAATGTAATACGCGATGATAGAATAATAATTGAATCGATGAAGGCATGAGTTTTTGTTTGCTTGAATTTTTGAAACCGTTTATCTCTCCCACCCTGTTTAACTTAAAGAGCATGTGAAGGAATGTCACAATATCGAACAAAAAAGAAAGAAGCACATTTGCTAAAACAACCAAGGAACATCAAGGAGTATAGAAGCTTATAATTTTCGAACATTCCGGTAACTATGTCAGGACTAAAGATTCGTTAATTTTCACGATGTTAACATGGATTTGAGACTATATTGCCAATAACTAAGCTTTGAAACAACTTGCACCAACGGAAAAATGGCGAATAATACCTACTAATGGAAATAATCCGTTCAAATTCATGGCATTGTTACCACGCTGATTGTAAAATTCATATCGAAATAACAACTGGTTTCTTACATAATATCAGGGATTAAGCGATAAGCTAGCAGTTTCAGAACCTGATTCGAATACCGAAATAAAAATATTCGAATTCTTAAAATAACACGTTCGTGAGTTCGAATATGATTCAGCTGCCTCTCCCCCTTTCATTAATAAGTGCATACATATACAATGTGTTTGGTCATGACTTAGCGATAATTTAAGGACATCAAATATACCTAATATTATCGACAAAACACCCACATTGGTAAGTTTACCCCCTTACTTTTGGAGTATTCCCTATTTTAAATTTACTTTTTTATTTTCGTTGACCCTTCCAAATAATATCGATATCTTTGGACATAAATGTTATACAGATGTGAAAAAAATGTTTTTTGAAAGATGATACTACAACCTTTCATTAAAGTAGAACAATATGAAAGAAAACATTTAACTTGAAAATGCCATAAAAAAATTTACAGTATATCCGCAATAGTACAAGAACTAGCACATTGAAGTATAATTTTTTCTCGATGATTTAACACGCAAGGATATTAGCTACAAAACAACAACAACAATATTTAATATACAACCCTTTTTAGGGTTGCCAACCGTCCTTTGTTTCAGAGGACAGTCCTTTATTCTGAATCTATGTCCTTTGTCCTTTTGAAAGGTGTTAATATCCTCCATAATCCTAAAATATGAATAAAAGCATTCAAGTAACCACAATACCACAAACGAAATTTCGAAAATTTCCATACACCATGATACGCCATCCAAAACATTAATAATAAATTCAAAAAGCAAATTGTTTAGTTTAGTTTTGAGTTAAAATGTTCAACATTATTAATCTATTTCATATCTGTTTTTAATGAATATGTTTTTTCGTATTTTCTGAATAAAGTTTTTAGTGAAACTTTGTTTTATCTCGTAAAAACTTAATAGACCAATTTTTTCACACAAAAAACCTGACCTAACCTAGAAGATAACTCATATTTCAAAGCTTTTTATTTACCCATAAAATTTTCTACTTTTTTGCTAATCCTTTCCCCGTCCCCGGTTCTCGAATCGTTGATGTCCTTTATTTCGATAGCTCAGAGCTGGCAACCCTGGCCCTTTCCCTAAGTGTTTTTTAAGACATGTATTTCTACCCTGGTTTAAGATGCATATTTGAGAATGTAAAGCTTCGACTCCTAAATTTATAAAAATATTCAAATCCTCGTACGAATATCATTCGCTCGCTCTCCGAACCGGATTCGAATACTGAAAAAAATACAGGTATTCGGAATCTAAGAATAGCACACGTTCGTGAGTTCGAATATCATTTTTCCCCTATTAATAAGTACGTACAAGCTCAAATTTTATGGCGTGCACTCGAAGATTACCGGTATCGAACGCAACGGATAGATCCTCAAGAGAGACGGTCATCAATAAACGCCATCCGGAAAGCTCATGCGTGGCTCGCTTTCATTGCCAATAAATATCGCGTAGCATGATCATACCCCATCCAAATATGGTACTCGTAAATTTATAACTTGTTCGTTCCCCCCATTGCGATAGAAACGACGTTTCTGAAATTCAACGTTTAACACCTATGCGATAATCCCCGTGAGCGGAGGCTTGGATTATATGCGCTACGGTCGTAAATTTATCATCCTGTGTATTAAGTCTTGTCGTTCTATTGGTGGAAATGGGTTTATACCGTGCGAAGTTCTCATAGGATGGTTTGATTGACTGTTGAATAACCGTTCGTTTAGATTGTTGTGTTATTATTGGGTTGGTGATAGTGGTGACCTATTGTTAAGTTAATTGGCACTTTGGAAAATATCAACTATTCTTTGGCCTTTTTGAGCGCTCTTTTTAGTTAAACGAGTGCTATATCGTTTCGCCCAAATGTTTGTAATAATCGAATTTTGAGCCGAAAATGGGGCCCGTTCGATAACTTTCGAAGGAATTGTCCTAGTGACTTGAGATTTTCAGGGTGAGTTCGGCTCCCAAATGCCTCGGTTAAGTTCGTTAACCAGCCAAATCATACAGGGTGTTCCATAAAATGTTTCTATTCAAAATTTTTGTTCTCCAATATCTCAGACAAAACGAAACCAATCGAAATGAAATGTTGTAGCCACATGCGAGATGCTCATAATAAGCCTCATGCAAATTTTATGGCCATGGTGTACACAGAACCATAGAAAATTCAATTGAAATATTGAAAATAAGAAACTTCATATTTCTATAAAAGGATATCCGATTCGAGTGAATTTCATTTTGTGTATGAAAATGAATATTGGACTGTTCATACAGAACCATAGAAAATTCAATTGAAATATTGAAAAGAAGAATCCTCATTTTCCCATAACAGAATATCCGATTCGGGTGAAATTTCTTTTGTGTATGAAGGATGATATACTTAATTTTTATGCAAAATTTTGTGGCCATAGTGTCAACAAAACTATAGAAAATTCAAAAGGAATATTGGAAAGAAGAATCTTTATAATTTCAAAACAAGATATCCGATTCTAGTGAAATTTATCGTGTGAATGCAGACTGATGTATGTACTGAATGTTTATGCAAAATTTCGGGAGGATCGCATCGTCAGAGCCATAGAATTTCATTATTGTAATTAATAATTTAATTCGAGCTAAAATTTTGCACTCTATTTTTTTCAATATGTGCGTAGAATAACGAGTTACATAATATTATACTGTAATTGAATGTTCATTCTGTGCATGGTGCAATTGAATTAACGTTGGTATGTGCTGTATGAAATTGGAAGGATTTAATGAAAATATATTACATATTAATAATATTCGACCAGACCGCGATCAGAATTGGTTTTGTTCACAAATATTCAATTACGAAAATTTCTCTGAAGAATATAAAATCGCGGAAGAACTATTGAAAAATATTGACTTTGTGGCTCGAAAGACCATTTAAATTATCCTAGCTCTAGGACTATGAAAAATATCTTGATTATTTCGATCCGTCTTGAGGGACCCTTGAAATAAAAAATTTGCAATTGTCATATGTTGTGGGATCACGAAAATACACTTGCTTATATTCTGCTGTTAATAAAATATATGCACTTGATTATATTTGGCTGTTGACAAAATATAATGATGATTAGGTGCGTGATTGAAATTAAACACTTTTCACTAATGCAATGATCACTAGGGGCCGTATTCATAGTTCGCCCTTGAGGGTGAGTGAGAGTTGAGATCACCTTTAATGCTAGTATTCATAAGGGCTATACAAACTCTCACTCACCCTCAAGGGCGAACTAAGAATACGAGCCTACAACTTTGAGTTAGGGATACTGTTTCTTTTGAATGCACTGATTGCAAAAATGATTCTCTTATTGGGAATTTGTGTTGTTGACGATTCAACCTTTACCAATGCACTGCCTCACCTGTTACGTTAGGTCGTTCAGACCTTGTCAAGTACCACTTGAACCTGGTGCTGTTGCTAGGCAGAGTTTAGTTACCTACATATTTCCCTGTGGAATTCAACGATATTTTCTAAATATAGATCTAGACTGAATATTTGTTAATATTTAAGTCGAACGAAATATTCGAGTCCATAGAAAATTCTACAACTATTTTCCCACATAAATTCCTGCGACATGTAGTACGCACGGTACCGCGATTGAACCTGACACCTAAATGTCGTTTCGTGAGAAAGAAAGTGGTTAGAATTAAGAACGAACCGACTAAAACCGAAAGTAAAGCATTTCACTGTGCCAGTAAAGAACAAAAATTTCGCGGTTTTCATCCGAGCATGATTTATTGGTCGTCATGTAGAGCGTTACCGACCAGGGTTGCCAGGTCTACTGATTTTTCAGTAGATCTCTACTGAAAAAAAAATTATGACCTATTATTATTTGAAGTCGAGGAAAACAAATTGTTTAAACGTCAATTTCACCTAAGAAGTAATAAATTTACATAATAATGATATGTATTAATCGAAAAGAGAAGATTCTTTATCTGATTCTGAATACATTATTTATATGCCCCATCTCTTACAACAGTTTGTTGCATTTAATTCTCTTATTTGTTTAGTATTTGTCATTTATTTTTTCTATTTGTTCTTGTTTTTTATATGTATATCTAGTCGAATCTGTTGAGTTCCTCTTTAACTCCATTTTGTGATATTCATGAGCATTTTTAAATTAAGAATAGGTCATATTTTTTCATAATTTTTTTTCTATTGTGTTGAAAATAGCTTTTTTTCTATAAAAATACATTTTTTTAACGTCCCAAGTTCATTTCATTATCCATTTCTAAAATTTGTAGAACATAGAATGAATCTACTGAAATCTACTGAATTTTAGACAAGGTATCTACTGATGACATAAAAATCGAACTGGCAACCCTGTTACCGACAGACAGCCCTCTAGGAATGCTGCTGGTAGTCCATCTCTCTTCATTGGCCCATTTTTTTGCCCCGATTTTTTTCGAAGAGGCGACAAGTTGACTTGAGCGTGATTGCTGGTTTCTTGGAGACTCAATTGCGTTTCTACGGTTGAATAGGCTCCATCATTATTCGAAGAATTACACTTTGAGGAATGCGATAATTGGGTTTGAAGTGAGAAAAAAAGATGGCAAGAGGTCAGAACATTTGCGTGCCTGTTTATATTGTGGAGATGAATATTTAAATTTGGATTGCTCGAGAACTATTCGAGCCAATTTGCTTTGATACTGATCGAATTATAGGTCTCAAACCTAAACGACACATTACTCTTCTAACGTTATGGTCTCAGCGTGTGCGTTTAAAAAAAAAACAAAATAGATCTTGTATGATATTGTATAATTTCGGTAATATGAATTCTATAAAAAATATAAAAATGAAAGTAAACTGATTACGTATTTATGGTTAGGTTTAGAGTTAGTTTTCTTCAGTTCTTAGAGTGTAGTAATATTTTCACCGATTGTTTTGACAGGATTAAGGTAATAGTATATTATACAACGAACGTATAATGATAGCTATTATTCACGAGGTGAAGTTAAGGATACGAGCAGCAGGCGAGTGGTCCAAATCGCCTAGTGAATAACAGCCATTATACGCGAGTAGCATACTATACTTTATCCACGACAACTGAATATATTTTTTGAAGATTTTAACATTTGGCTACCGTGGCAAACCCCTCCTATTACAATTGTGGAAAAAGTCAAGTTGACGTATGAGAAATTTCATAATGAGCAGATTATGAAGGGTTTTCCGATAAGAGGTGTTATTTTGATATTCAAAGATAAATGCCATTTTTCAAAATAAATGATCGGATGTTCATTTTGAGCTCTTGAATCGACGCTGAGCTATTGACGTAGACCTTCTCTTTCACGTAGCCCCAAAGGAAGAAGTCGCGAGGTGTTAATTAACAAGATCTCGGTGGCCAATTGTGAACACGTTTTCGAGAGATAACACGGTCCGGAAACTTTTCCCGCAAAAAAAATCAATGGTTTTGTTGGTTATGTAGCACGTGGCGCCGTCTTGTTGAAAGTAAACGTTGGCCAGATCAATACTTTCTAATTTTGGCCATAAAAAAAATCATTAATCATCTCTCGACGAAGAATGGACAAACCTGGGTTTTCCTCAAAACTTTCGGCTACAGCAGCAATATTCTCTGCTGTTCTTGCTCGACATGCACGGTTTTATTCTTCACATCACTAACTTGTCCCAACAGCTCGAATTTTTCCACCAATTTCTTTATTGCGGTCCGACGAGGTGCTTCACGACGACCCAAAAATTATGAGTTTTACGAACCGTCTCTGCCAAATTTTCACCATTTTTATAGTGAATTTTAATAATTTCAATGCGTTCTTGAAGCGTGTATCGTTTCATTTTTATTAATGGCGTAGTTTCTACTTGTCAAATGTCAAAAATGACAGCTTCTCTCGTGTCATCTACCGAAATAGCGGGCTATTCAAATTATTGGAAAACCCTTTACAATAGTCGTGGAAAAATTATAAAGTAATAACTCTCAAATAATGAACTTACAGAAATGATGTGAGTGTTGTTTTGTAGCTTGTGTCCTGGCGTGTTAAATCATTGAAAAAAAATTATACTTTAATATGCTTGTTCTTGTACTATTGCGGATTTACTGAGAAAATCAGTACACATTTTCACTATGAACTTTTTTAAAGAATTTCTTATGGCGTTTTCAAGTTGAATGTTCTCATATTGTAATACTTCAATGAAAGGTGGTAGTATCATCTTTCAAAAAACATTTTTTTCACATCTGTAGGACCTTTATGTCCAAAGAAATCGATATTATTTGGAAGGGTCAACGAAAATAAAAAAGTAAATCTAGAATGGGGGTTACTCCAAAACTAAGGGGGTAAACTTCCAAGTTTGGTTGTTTTTGTCGATAATTTTAGGTATATTTGATGACCTTAAATTATCGCTCACTCGTGACCAAACACACTGTATAATTAGTGATTTATTTGCAACCCCCATATACCATTATTTGCAACCTATCCCATTTTGTATAGACTGCTTACACTCTATATTCTAGAGCTCTATTATTCGCAAAACTAATAACTCAAAATAAACCAAAGGAAGTAAACAACACAGGCAGTCGATTTAGATAAGAATAGAAATCCTCCAACCGTGTGAACCTCATCTAGTCGCGATGCTTCGATTTGCGTATCTACACAAAAGAGAAAACCGTAACAATGCAAAAGGTATAATTTGATGAGGACATCAATGATTACCCGCCACTCATAACCTCGACAACAGACTTCGTTATACCATCGCTTAATCCACCCATATAAATTCGTTTTTGTTTCATTCTGCGATTGTGGATCTTGAAGCGTGTCTTCCGACCCTAAACGATGGTGGCACGCGTCCACCATGTTCTGAAATGTTCACTTGAGCGGGAAATTATTACTTAGCATCCGTTATTTGTGTTGATAATTCACCTACATCGCTTAACCTACGTCTTGTACTTAATTGTTAATCGGGCTAATGAGGAATTCCAACATTTTGTCAGATGAAATGAATATTTTTATCGGGTAGATTCATAGAGACAGGATAGATAAGAGTTGCCATCATAGAAATAAACGTGGTATCAGATCTGCCCTATTACTACCACCTTAACGTCAAATTTCACAATCATTGAATTTTCTGGAGGAATTGTGATTCTTGCGCCTTTTTCTAGTTAAATTGTGATTTTTTCTGCTTAACAATATACAATAAAATGGTATCGTGAGCTGTAAGGCTTTCTTCAAGCAGAGAAGAGACAGATAAGAAGAAAATTAGAGGAAAACATATCACAGGTAGGGATGAGTACTGAACAGATCCGCATTCGAAATTTTGGCAAGTTTGTCTCAGTAATCTGATATATCTTTTTATATGAGTATATTATTGCCTGAAGAAAAATTGACCTTATTTGAACAGTTTTCCTAAAGACCCAACATGTCGTATTTTTGGGTGAAATTTGGGAACTGAAAAAACTGGTACAGTAGAATCCGTTTATTATGACGCCGGCTATAGTGACCAACCGCTTAATATGACGCAATTGCAGTGTTAAGTTTAGTTTTTATATAAAACTCCTTGTAACATTGTTCGGATTTAATAACTTCGCCTATAATGACATGTCGGTTTTTATGACCTAATTCGAAGAATTTTGTTTCGGTTATAGTGACGGCTCGATCGTTTTCGCTAACCAATCCATCCCTTTCCATAGGACGTTGGATACGTGAAATAGGTAAGCGTACCGTTTTTATTTTTCAGTCTAGTTGATACCGTTGATAGTGTTGCCGAAATGACATCGCAACGTCGTAAAGCATTCACTATTGAGGAGAAAGGTGCAATTTTAGCCAAACTAGAAAATGGAGAATCCAACTCAGCTCTCGCAAAAGAATTTGGTCACGGTCACTCGACAATTTCAATGATTTTAAAAAACAAGGACCGAATTAAGGAATCATTCAATTCAAATGTTTTAAAACCAAAAAAGCTTCGGAAATCACAACCTGATAACATTCATCAAGCGTTATTGCAATGGTTCAAAATCACAAGAAACAAAGGAATACCTATCAGCGGCCCTATGCTACAAGAAAAGGCCAATGTTTTCGCCTCTGGATTTGGCAACCCAAACTTTAATTGCTCTGCTAGCTGGATTAGTCGATTAAAACCTCCTAGAAAAAATACCATCTATTTTGCCGAAACTCTGCTTTATATGACGTCCGGTTAATATGACGTCTTTACAACTTCCCTTCAATGTCATTATAAACGGATTTCACTGTAATTTAATTCAACCCTGAACTTTCCGCCATGTTGGTCCCTGACTTCTGCCCAGTTGTACTATTTTTCCTTACTCAATGCCATATTGTCTCCTCTTTTATTATCTCGATGGGTAGATTAGATTTGCCTTTCTGGTCACAATGGGTTTGGTTGAAATTCAATTAAGCAAAAACTTATTCAAATATCGATTTGATTATTTTTCCTTAATCAAGTACAACATTTAAAATTTATGTTCAGACAGTTTTGAAGATGATATCTGACAAATGGTGTCCATTATTGTCAATAAACTGCGTTTATCGATTTCGGAAATGTCGGACCACTATGTTCAGCATTTTTTTGGGTATGTTGGCGATCCAAACGGATGTGGCCCTTCAAAAGGTCCAGAGTCCTGGGACGATCGTTATTAACATGTAACTTTAGATATCCCCATTAAAAATCGCAGGGAGTTAAATCAGGCCAATGTGCTGAGAACCCTAGAAAGGAAAAACTCCTGAATCATATGAACATAACAATCAGGAGTCACCGAAACTGTTCGTTTAGTTCGAAAAAAAAGGGCGAAGTAGCATCATGAAAACTGTCTAAACATAAATCTAAAATGTTGTACTTGATCGAGGAGAAATATTCAAATTGATATTCACATGAGTTTCTGTTGAATAAAATCTCTGAATCAGCCAATTACTCTGCCCACCCCCATTTCTATATTTCCATTTAATAGTCGTGAATTATCTACCAGAATACAACTATAAAATTCCAATCCAACAATATTTCTTCTTTGGATTACCATCTTTAGTTCTCAAGATCTCGAAAAAACACTCGTTATATAAAAGTATACTGAACATTTGTTTACTTCTATGACAAACTGAATATTCGAGTCTGCAAAAGAAATGTTCTCTCAGTTAAACTCGGGATTTAAATTTATAAAGAATGATCGGACACATGGGAATTGAAAGAAATCCACATCCAAATCTGATTCTCTTCATTACGTTGAAATAAAACCTAACCCTCATTTTAGCAGACCAGACGGAGCGAGCTGAAAAAGTTTGTAGCGTTATAAACTCCTCTTCAATCCATCATATTTTTTTCAGTCGATGACAATCACAGTAAATCCAAACTAAGATTAATTCATAAGAACCTCAGACGAAGAAATCAAATAAAACCGAGAAAAAACGATGATAAATCGAGACTTCTTCCGTAATATCTCCCGATTCAAAGCTTCAGAAATTCCGTATATCTCGTCTCTGAGGTTGTAGATTATGAAGGAGGTTGCATTACACTGCGACCTTAAGATCTATTGTGTCCCTCATCAGAGCTCTTTTACCCAACTGCTACTCTACAGCATGCTCTCCAGTGCCAGAGCCGTAATGAACTCTAATACCTGAGAGAGCTTCAAGAAAGCTAGATTCCATAATTCTCTTGTCCAAGACATTCTTTTGCGCAGGCTTGCAATGCCGAGGCATTCTACAGGGTCTCTATAAATGATTATAACAGCGCAGCTGGCTTCGGATTATTTTCATTTTGCCGCTTCCTATGCAAACTACAGAATTCTGTGATCATGCTACGCTCTGATTGGTGAGAGATTGGTATTCTGTAATCCAAAGCCAACTGCGCTGTTACAATCATTTATAAAGACCCTGTATAACTAAGTGATCCAGAGTTTACTCCTCACCACAGAATCTACACTTGTCAGTTTCTGCTAGCCCAATTCTCATCTTATGCTTTCCAAGGCAGCAATGTCCTGTTCAGAAGCCAGTGAGGAGGCGTAACTTATTCTTACTGAGATCCCAATACTTTTTGGTCCTTGTAGTTCTTGCAGTTATGATCCATCCTCGAAAAAATCTTCCATAGTATCCATAATGCTTCTCTATCGGTTTCTTCCTTCTCCAGAAACTCTTTAGATTAGGTTTAGGTGCATTTGCCTATGCCACAGAAAGGTTCTGGACCAGTAGGTGGCATTTGTGATCCCTTTCTGGTTAGTGTATTAGATTTCAGCGTTATAAATTCCTCTTCAATCCATCATGTTTTTTTAGTCGATGACAATCACAGTAAATCCAGAGTAAGATTAATTCATAAAAACCCCAGACGTAGAAATCAAATTAAATCGAGAAAAAACGATGATAAATCTAGTCTTCCTTTTATATCTCCCGATTCCCGGCTTCAGAAATTTCATATATCCCGACCCCGAGGTTAGTAACGTATCGTTAACACCCAATCTGTTCTCATTTTTCGGACGTCCGAACAATCGCTACCGATAGCGTCCAAGAAACTCGACCGGCAAAATAAATAATAGCAATAAAAGTTGCAGCGGCGTCTTCTAACGCCCGTTTGCGGTCTGGACCGTTGGCAAACCTGATGATGGACGATTTCGAGCCGACGGTCTTTCTGCGATCTGTTGCATTGTTCGCAGTTTGGGCCGTCCCCGCAATATGTCGGTCGAAAGGTCCAGGCGAACTTCTGGTCGTAACGTACATCCAGGAATTTTCTGCTCCATCTCGTTGGAAAAACGATTTTCTAAAAGGTTCGATGATAAGAAGCGGGATAAAAAGTGATAACTCGGGTTAACTCGATCCCTAACCTTCGCGTTCGTTTGCCTAACCTGAACATCCAACCAGTGTTCGGAAAGTACGGTGCTATTAACTCGATCACTGACTCTATCGTAAACCTACACGAGAACAGGGCCGTAGAGTCACCGTATGCGCATTGCAGTTCAATTTTGTATTTGAAAAGGGCGGGAATAAATCTTCTACTCTTTTTTTAGCAATTCCATATATTCTATTCCTAAAAATTATGTGAAGAGAAGCGAATTTGGCTCTGTGTAAAATGTGTGGTTCCATGAGCCGAGAAAATAATGTGAAACATCTTCTTCATAACTTTGTATGCAGATTTTTCTGCGGTAAAGTGAAATCCTTCTTTACTTCTTTAACATAGGTACTCAAGATAACATTGAACATGTGAGGGCACACCAAATTATTAGAAAAAATTTACAGAAGCCAATAAATCCAAGCAAAGCTAGGGACAATCAGTAAATAAACTGGAACTGAAAAAATTAATTCTCTACTCCTTTAACATAGGTACTCAAAAATAACATTGAACATAGAAGGGCACACCAGAAATTATAAGAAATATTTTACAAAAGCCAATGAATGCAAGCAAAGCTAGAGACAATCCGAAAATAATCTGGGACTGAAAAACTAAAACTATAAAATATTTGGTTATGTTATAGATACCACTGTCGCTTCTAATCCTAAACCTGATGTGTTCGTAAACTTGGAACCCAGGTCCGTGATCCGAGTAGATCCGTCACGTGACCCAATGGATCGAGTTAGTAACCCTGAGTAAGTTTCCGAAAACGCCTTTACATATACACTCAGGAATTTCTTATAATGAACCTCAAGGGGGCTCATGTGTACATCGCCACGGACAACCTGGCCACGCCGAGATCCATAGAATCGCACTGCAAGGGGTTTCTGCTAACCTGGGAGTGCAGTCACACCAAAAACTGGCAAAAAAGGTAATATAGCGACTCTACTATGGGTGCCAGGGCATTGTGGTGCTAAAGAAAATGAAGGAGCCGATGAGCTAACACCTGCTAGACCTGAGCCTTTCTGTGGCCTTGGAAAATACCAATATAGAGCTGCGATCTATCAATGGGAGTTGAATAACATAATAACCTTCTAAAGAAACACTCAGGCTGAAAAATTCGTGATGATTTCACCTACCAGCAGAAAACTTTCAGCTTTCATACGCTGAGCTTCGGTTGATGGTGGGACGGGGCACTGTCGGTACAAATATCATTTGTACCATATGGAAAAGTCAGTAGATGAGATTTGCTGGCTCTGTGAATCAGAAGCAAAAACAGCTGAACACATGGAATGAATGTGTTCAGAGCTGGCTGGCCTAAGAACAATTCATATCAGGAAACAGGTCCTGGATACTCAAGAGGTAACGGTCAAGGCTGCTAACGAGGTTGTCAGTTTTATCAACGCTTTTGAGGATCTCCTTGGGTTGCCATGTATGAGTAGGGAAGAGAACAAAAATTCACATTCTGCATTACACAGATGACTAATAACCTAGTCATGACAACCCCAGTTCTAATAATGATAATGGGACTATAAACAGGTCAAAAAACTTCTGAGGTTCTCAAAAGTCATCACTTGGAGAGTCAATTCGAAAAATTCTTTCTTTGATGTTTTGAAATCTCAAAAGTAGCTTAAATTATTGAAATGACTTGAAATTCTGAGAGGTAACATTTCAAGGTTGGTTCTTTTAAAAATCATGGAGATTTTGTATGTGTCGCCACCTGTGGGTTAGGTTTGAAACGTTTCAGGCGACGTAATATGTAGTCGTTAATGAGAATATACTCTGACCAAATTAGTTCATCAGTTTTCCGGTGCAGACATTAACGTAAAATTATGCCGAAGAAAACACAGTTTTTTTACATACACAAGTAATCCACTTTGTTCTTCCTCATCTTGATTATTCTTAGAGAAAGTTAATTTTCTAGAAAAACCCGTGCTCGCTAATCGAAACATTTCACGTTAATCCAGGCCAATAAAATGGAAAAGCTGATAAAATAACGATGTGCTTAATTATTTCCTTTCGATTTTTCCTCCGCAATGAAGCCTGATAACGAAAATCAACATTTATTCAGATGTTCACTCTCGTTTACATTCGAAATTAGTGTTCCGAGATGTTGAACCTGATAGTAGGTGAAGAATTTGCATCTAATTATGAATTGAATAAATCTTGGCAGTGAAAAACATCGTTAACCGCGAGGAATTTCACAGGTTTGATTTTAGAAGAGAATACTCTTTATTTTGTGTATTTTATTTCAATAGAAATTCAATGGATAATGGAGGTGTTTGGAACACCAGAAGATGGTAATTTAATAAAACTTTTACCCAGGGAAGGATGGGGGGAAAAAGCAAATGGATTGAAGATAAATGAAAAGATATCGATCGAAATACAGTGGAACTTCTGTATAACGAATTTCGTACAAGACATTGCACCTTGATTCCAAATTCCATGTTAAAAACGCCCTCTAAAACGAAGTAAATTCTCTCTATAACGAAATATTCAAAGAACATCACTCTTTGAATGGTTATTGGTAAGAAGGTATAAGGGTGAATTTTTTCCTAAATTTTTCCGGTACGTATTACATCCCGACATAAACTCTAAATCATTACGGTGGGCAGTGAGATCCTTTTGAAACAGTTTTAAATATACCCTTGGCTGTTTGGTTTCGATCTGACAGTTACGCTAGTGTGAAAGTTGTGTAAAAAGTAAGTGCTTAAGTTTGAATGATGAACTTAAATTTATCAGTGAACTCCACCGCGTATTTGCCGACTATAGAAACAAATGTTCTGTTTAACAAAATTTCTTTATAACGATTTTTTTTGCGGATTTAGCGCTTACTCGTTATAGGGAAGTTCCGCTGTATAATCTAGGAGGATTCTACATTTCTAAAAAAACTTAAGAGGTTTCACTCCCAGCCTCTGAAACAGAAATAATTAAAAAATGTTTTCAATTAAGATGAAGTGCTCCTGCGAAAAATATGCACTTATTTGTCAGGAGCAAATTGGATCTGAAAATATTGTTGCCTAACAGTAAAACTAAAAATGAAAATGAATGAAAAGGATAATGTAACGTTACGGTCTTTATATCAGACATTTCTTCATACAAACTTGTAAAATCTTCAGAATTTCGTGTTTTTTCATTTGCAGTCTAATTGACATATTAATAAATGAAAAGGATAATATTCAGCATTGCAGTGAACTATAGCTGAGAAAGATGACATCCAGACTTCGGTTAAAACGCTAGAGAGAAAGAAAAATTCTTTTAACAATCAATGAAAA
Source organism: Propylea japonica (assembly GCA_013421045.1). NCBI lineage: Eukaryota > Metazoa > Arthropoda > Insecta > Coleoptera > Coccinellidae > Propylea > Propylea japonica. The sequence goes on from CM024239.1 coordinate 95,362,820, forward strand.
GCAACGAGACAAGAGCAAGATAAAGGTGATTTAGCTTGAAGCTCAGCTGCTTTCTATGTAATGCAAAAAGCGCATACAAAAAGCATAAATATGTCTTGTTTTATTCGAACGCCTGAAGTGATAACCCTAAGCCCAGCAACTGTCATGTGATAAAGACGACGATTATTAATTACTAGCTGACCCGGCAAACCTAATAATTGATTATTTAATATGGTATAAGTGAAAAATTATTGTATAATATGTTTGTTCATACGTTATTTCTGATTAAAACTTTAAATTTTCGATTCACTCGATGTAACTTCCCTTTTTGTCCAAGTGTCAAAATCATTATAACCTGTAAGTACTCTATAACTGCTTGATTGGTCTTATGAAAAAGGAAAGTCTTTCACTTTTCACTGAACGATTACTTTGGAAATATTTTGTTGTATGAACCTTGCTCTGGCAATTATAAACACAACAAAAAAAGAATTATTCAATTTGGTGCAATCGTTTTGAAGATATGGCATTTTGGCGGTAACCATAGGTGTCTTATTAATATAGATAATCATAAGAACTGAGGTCGTTTTAGCTAGCATGACCTTCTGGGAACTGTGACCATGTAGGTCTTTTGTTGTCTTCCCGACTTGTCAATGGCGTTGATAAAACCAACATCCCCTTGGCCGTTTTCTTTTGAGTCAGCCAACTCTGGACACTGGCATACCACGTGTTCAGCTGTTTCTGATCCACAAAGCCTGCAAATCTCATCTGCTAACTTTCCTATACGGTACAAATGATGTTTGTACTGACAGTGCCCCGTCAGCAGTACCACCATCACCCGCAGTTGTGTTTCTTAAGTTTTCTGGTATAGGTAGGTGATAACACGAATTTTTTGGACTGAGCATGTCCAGGGGTGCTTTTCCAGAAGGTTCGTCTATTATTCAAAGCCTATTGCTGGACCGTTTTCTTATATTGGTCTTTTCCAAGCCAACAGAAAGGCTCAAGTTTAGCAGGTGTTAACCTTGATGCACTTTTTGCAAGTTCCACATGTATATAACTTTCGTTTGTATATTCAATAGTCCAGGGGATGTTCGTTGTTCTTGTAGGCAAGACTATGACAGTACTTTTAATGGTTTTTGCATAATTGAACAGTGTACCGAAAGAGTACGGTTACTGATATACAGATGATGCAAGTGAGACCCCTAAATATCAAAATCCTGCTCATATTCAGCATTTCGTCATTGGAAGAATGTCAATTGATGTTGTGATAAGCATATACAGAATATCCAATTTTCTTCCAGTCTTCCTATTTTCATCATGGGAATTAGGCATAAACCTTAATTGGCTATGCAGTACTCGTGCTCCCAAAGTTAATCAGTCAAAACTGAATGAATGACCTTAGTGCCATCCAGACAGACCAACATTCTGGGAATCGCTTGTTTGTCTCTTCTCCCAACTGCACTTCTGTTTATTCCTAAGGAAAATCCGCACAATTGTTCTTAAGCAGCCCGTCTGCCGTCTGATAAGGGCGATGATCCGCCGCCGCCATCTTGGGCGCATGCGCCGCGAACTCCTTAGGGCGCAGGTCAGGTCGAAGTGGCTCGGGGACGGCGGCTCCGTAGTTCGCCGTCCAGTCTGTCGACGTCCAAAAGACGGCTCGCGTCTAAGTTCGCGACGCTCCAGCGCAATGGAACAGGGCATCGCAACGCGCTCAAGATATTACAAGCACCGTGCGACGGCATCTCCGTTACGTCATCGCGCCCGGACGCCGTGGCTCGAGATGGACTTTTTCTAAAACGTTTTTTCTAAAAAATTTAAAGATTAAACATTGTTTGGTAGATTGTTTGTTGTTGTTAACCGGAATTGTGAGAGCGGCATTGATCGTTGTTAAGAGTAGTCGAATAGTCGAAATTTTTTTAAATGTACATAATAGAGTTGCTACGCGCTGTTGATATTGTAGTGGGATATTTGTATTACGGACTGTGAAACGAGGAATTGATCTATTTTTAAGATAAAACGAGGTGGGAGCCCGTATTCCTGATTTTTCCGCAGTTGTTGTAGATTTGGAGTAGGTAGAGCGTGCAGCATCTCACCTATGTAACCGTGCCGATCTGCTTGCTCGCTGCATAGCGCTCTGGAAATAGTATTAGCACAAAGAGATCGATACCAGGCTACCATAACCATATAATCTCACCAATTTTCATTCAGCCTGCTCTCTCGCCTTCTTATACTTTTCATAAACCCTTTCTTCTGGATACTTTAAAGCTATGAAACTATCGAATGCATCATCCGAAATATGTCAGCACTTCTGGAGAAATTTGCTTCTATCTGGTCGATTCAATTCAGAAGAATTGCACTTTGATAGGTTATTCAAAATTTGTTCTATTATGAGAATTGGTTGAATCTCCAGCCTTTTTGACATCATAAATCGTAATCTCTCCAACTTAGTGGTTCAAGTGTTTCGAGATCTAAATAAAGAAAATTTTTGTTTCTGAAATCTTTCACAAGGTAGCTGTGTTCTTCGTTCAGTTTTGTCAGATTACTTCACAATTTTATTATCTATCAGGATTGTTGAAACATCTTCATTTATATTTTTATAGATATTAGATTTACTCTTACTGATGCTCAGCCTTTTCTTCAATTCAAGTGAACAAATTTGTATGTAATTATAATGTCTGAAATTGATTCAGTTTCAATTTCTATATGGATATTTTCCATTTCGTATTTACTATCGATGAAATATCTCATTGATCGTATTATTAGACATTCTCTTGCCATCTGGTATCTTTAATCAATGATTTAGACCAGATTCTCTAGTTTTCTATTCATTCATGTTAAGATTACTATAGCATCATTTCACTTGATATTTGCACAAAAATCTTACAATTTCAATTATATATTCTTGTTGTTTCTTCATATTTCAAATCAGCTGGTAGGCTACTTATTGTTTATGTATACTGGTTTCTTTTGGATTCAATTTCGTGGATTTATATTTGAATTTGGTTTCCAAAAAACTCTTAGTATTGGTTTTATAGCGAAAATTTTTAATCAAATGATTGGAGTTCACACTTCGATTTCCGATAATATTCATTTATTTTCACATCTCAATACCAGTGCAAATGAAGTATATTCCCCAATCATCTATTATAAGAATATGTGTATTCAACTTTTTTTCGTTTCCTAAATGTCTGAATTTTTCTACAGTCAACATATCTATTTTTTTCAAAAATTCTCGTTGCTTTCCCGATTCACTAACGAAGTGTCCATATTCATGCCCACCATTAACAACATAAAGGTTTATTTTCGGGTGTACTGTTCAATATATTTCAGATAAATACTTCCCACAAAATTTATGTAACCTAATTTGAATAATGCTCTGCTGAATATTCCAATTTATGCATAGAATTCATACCACTTAAATTCTTTCTTTTTTTGCTTCGTTGAATATTCAATGCACGTCTAATTTTCGATCTGTCGAATCAGTTCAGATACTTATGTTATTAGTAATCGATATTCTTTATTTCACTTCATGTTTCGCATCTGATACTTGAATTTTTTTTGGAAAGTTTCAGGTTCAACTGATGTTATATTGGTATCAAAACAAATGGCTTGAAAATAATAATTATGTTCTTTCCAGAAAATCATTCATGTTTTTTTGTTGAATACTTATCGAATTTTCGGTAATTCTGCCATATACAGGTGTCCCGGAAAATGTGGGAAATCTCTCGGATTCAGATAGAACATAAAAAATTAAGATGACAAGTTCCCATAATTTTTTTCCTAGCGGCCCTACCAACAAAGATACGACCTCCTAAATGACGCCACTGGAAATACATTTTAGTGGAATAAGTTTCAAACTACTCGATATCATTTGATGAAAATTTGATATGATTAATATAATTAAGGACCTCTTAAATCACCGCACCCAAATTTCAATTAGCTTGTTCAGTTTACCAGGGGCGAACTGGGTTGTACATTTTAATGCTTATATTTTCAACACCCTGTATGATAAGGTGCTAAAAAACAAATTTGGATACCTTGAACATTAAGCTAAAGAAAAGGTACTCTTGTTCAGTGTCGATAAAATGAACCGTTTCCGAAAATGAATGAAGGAAGTAAGTAATTTAAATTTATTCCACTAAAATGAATTTCCATTTGCGTCATTTAGGAGGTCGTATCTTCGTAGGGAGGGCCGCTAGGAAAAAAACTTGTCATCTTATTTTTTTATGTTCTATCTGAATCCGATTTCCCACATTTTCCGGGACACCCTGTATAATTTTCGATAGAACCCTCACTTTTTCATGGTTTCAACGAAATACTCATTCTTCAGTCTGTACCTCTGTTCTATTTCAGTCGTCTTTATCTCTGAATTTTCCTAAAGTTAAGGTATCTCCTTATCTCCAAAACATTTCATTGCTTTATTTTCGAGTTGACTCAGTATATTTCTGGTATTGACTTCCGACAAAATGTTTGTAACCTTATTTGAATAATGCAATCCTGAATATTCCAATTTATGCATAGACTTTATACCACTTAAAATTCTTTCTTTTTTTCATGAATATTCAATTCACGTCTCATTTTCGATCTCGCAAATCAATTCAAGTATACCATTAGTGATCAATAATCGTTTACTTCATCCCACATTTTGCACTTGATACTTAAGTTTTCCTTGGAAAATTTTAGGTGGTACTGGTATCGATCAAAACGAATGGTTTTAAAACCGATAATTATTATCATTAATCTTCATTCCAGGAAATCTTTTATGTGAAGTTTGGATACTATTAGTTGTTGGAATTTGTAAACTCGTAAACAAGTCGTTCATATCAAATATTATGCAAAATTCACGCACAACGTATCGCTTAAGTAAGTAGTGTTAGTAACTGAGAACCAGGTGCTTCGCGAGTTTAGTATCGCACAGGAAAATTTAAGTGAGATAAAACATGATCGTAGTGCTGTAAGATGGAGAGTTTAGAAGAAGTGGCTGCAAGAGCTGAGGCAGAAAGACAGCAAAGTCTGAAGGATCTAGAACAGTTGTACGATTGGTTGCAACAGTTTGAGGATCCACCGCCGGAACCTAGATGTCCACCGCCGTATCAATTCAGAAATGGTTAGTTGAAATACAGTGAAATTTCCCTATAACGAACGTCTGTATTACGAGTTTCATACAAGACATTGCACCTTGAATTCAATTTCCATATTAAAAAGCCGTCTAACGAAGTTATTTTTCTCTATAACGACATATTCCAAGAACATCACTCCTTGAATGGGTATAGGTATAAGGGTGAGTTTTTTCCGAAATTTTTCCGGATTTAATGAATCCCCACCTTAAACTAAATCATTACGGCGGACAGAGAGATCCTTCTGAAACAGTCTTAAATACATCTTTGGCTGTGCGAAAATGTCATAAACATAGACAAACTAAAGAATTAGATGAGCCACTCGTATATTCCGCGCCATCTGACGGAGGAGGAGACTAATACACGAAAAAATTATTTTCAATTTGATAGTTAGATGTCGTTGCATTCATGGAAATCCTATCGAGAAAATAGTAAGTATGTAAAATCATTATTATCAAAAAACCTTTGAATTGTCAACTGACACAATGAGTGGTTTGACACGTTCTTTTTGAAATATAATAAATTTCGATATGCCTGCAAGAGTGAAGACGTGGTGGGTTATTGGATGTGAAAATCGAGATGCAAGAAGGTAATTATAAAATATATACGTATATTCTGTTACCTATAAGAATTAAGATACTCGTAGTTCAAAAAAGTTTTTCATGTATTGAATAAGTTTAGTAGGTGAATATTCATATTTTGTATTATTGAATTCATTATTGTTAGTTTTTGAAAATGTTTTCAATGCAATTATTAGTTAATTGATTAGATATTTATGAAATAAATCTGTATTTTCAATTGGTGATACCTATTTCAGTTAATAAATTTTTATTCTATCCAGAATTTGATTATTGATCCTCATTTCTCGATTCCAAAAGATAATCAGATGAAAGTTCGTTGCAGGTATTATTTTCATGAGAATAAATTTCCTCACTCATCGATAACTTGCACGAATCCATTTCTGATAATTGAATTTCAAAAAACTTTTTGCCTATATGGGAATACCTACCTATTCAAAACGTGCACTACAGTATTCTTTTTGCGGCAGCTTTACGATACAGATTCCTTTTTCAATTGAGGTTTTTTCACGAATTAGTATATTTCTACAAAAAAAGATGGCGTTGAAGCTTGTTCTGCTAGTGTCTCATCTATTCCCCGTTTAGTTAGTCTATGGTCATAAAGGAAGTGCTTAAGTTTGAATGATAACCTTTAATTTATCAGTGAAGTCGACCGCGACATTGCCGACTATAGAAACACATTTTCTGTATAACGAAATTTCTTTATAACGAATTTTTTTGCGGATTTAGCTCTTTCGTTATAGGGAAGTTCCAATGTACTATTTTTCTGACTACTCCGCAAAGTGATACTTTACTGCTTGAAAATGTAGCCATAAGAAGTTTGGATTAGTTTTTGCTTGCGGAAAAGTGATTATGTCTGCACGTGGTACGAACAATTTTTTCCTACTAGAAATTCAGCAGTGTTCGGCATTTTGTGATAAAGAAAATTATTTCATCTCTGAAAAAGAAATGCTGAAAGGGTTCATAAGAATCGATAAGTTAACGTATTTACTTGTAACTGTTTCTCTCATCACGACAAAATAGCTGACCTCTACTGAAATAATTATTATTATAAAATGTACATACAGGATGTTTCATCTCCATCATTATTTGGTGGGCATTTTTGACGTATATTTAGGGCTTGATGAGCAACCCCTAAGAGGTGTCACTTCAACCCCTTCTAAATTGGAGAGGAAATAGCTTAAGTTTTACTTCATTTGAAAAATCTTTCTCCTTTCAACGGTGTATAAAAAAAGAAATTTTGATGAACCGTTTTTCAGCTCAAATATATATATATATTCTTTTGAATTGAGAGCTAAAAAATACAATACATGAAACAAAAAAGTCCCTAGCTGAGGTTGGTGCAAAACGGGGTACCATACTATTCTGTCAAATGATCCACCTTGAATATTTCGGTCATTTTGAAAAAATGGAATTTTGATACAAGCTAAACCGCTCAATACGTTCTTGCAATGTAGTAACTCAACAATTTCTTATAATAAATAATAATAATAATAAACATATCACACAAAATATTATACATATTATACAAAAAATGAAGGCAACACAAGGAAATGTTTTGATTTTTTTATTCATTGTTTGCAGGAATGTTCCTTATATTTTGAGATCAAATTGCAATTCAATTTTTGTTGTTTAACCGAAATATTCAAAAAGAAGAGGACGTGTTAAACAGTTGACTTCATTTATCTAACCACACAATAGGAATATTAATACAATTTTTTCAATTGGAAAACAAAGAATCACATCATCTGAATATCTTTCATTTTCTTTGTAGATAATGATCATTATGATATGGGTTTACTTATCATGATGAAAAATACAAGAACTATAATGAATATCAAAACTATGATCTTAAATGTAAAGAAAAAATAAGAAGATTGAAATTTCATTATTGTCACTTCAATCGATATGTATTTTTGAAGAAAATGTACCATTTTTCAGCTAAAAATTGAGAATCGGTCGTTTTTCAGAAAATACTCGAGTGATGGAGCATCGCATGATGACTTTCATTACATCGAAAAAATTTTCAGATAACGAGAATTATTGAAAATGGCTGCCTCCAACTAGGAATACAAGGGTCCATTGTTCTCCTTATGAATCTGCATTGCAGTAATTTTCACAAAAATGTATTTCAAAAATAATGGCCCCCAAAAATAATAATAATAATAATAAAAAGCTAGGAATGATATAGATACAAAATTCAACAAGTAGGTAGTATGGTGGGACATAAATTATCTGCGTATAAACATAAACACGAAGGAGAACAGTCATTCATGAATAATTCCCAGAATAAAATAAAGATCGCTTCTATTTTTCGACATATTTCTCCACCACTTAAGCACTACCATAATTTACTTCAATGAAGATACACACATCCCAATAATGGACGCAATAACTTCATTATTAATTCCTTTGTACGATCAACGATGTGAACAAAGGATAAAGTGAAGATGTTTAGACCATTTTGTGAGGAGATGATGCCATTATCTTATGCAGTTTGATATTCATTCATATTGTATACAACACGAAAGAGATATCGTGTTTCCTGAGAGAAGAAATATGAGATGAGATAGCTGATGAATTTTTCATCTAGAATTGTGCAATGGGACGTTCATTTCCTAGTTTTTCCATTTCCTCTTTGGGTTCTCGATGAATTATTTAGACGGGTCTACTTCCTCGATAAATTTTGGAGATAGGCTTATAGTGGTGTAGGGAACAAAATTACGAGTTTAAAGAATTAAGTGGAATGCTTTTGATATGCAGGGTGGGTTTCAGGAAAAGGATCATAGAGAACATTCAAGTATTTACAATGTTTTTCGCTAAATGGGAAATTGTACGATGTTTTCTATACAAAAAGGCCTAGTCATACGTTCTGAAATCAACCGTTTTCGAGAAAAATCGACTTCTACGAGAAAAACATTGTGAATTTTTCGACTGTTAGTAACGAAGTTTGAAAAAAATATTTCAATAAATTTGTCATGTTTTTCCACATTAAAGTTGATTGTTTACGAAAACGGCGGACTCAAGAACGTATGATCAGGAGTACTTTGTTGTGTAGAAAACATTGGTTGTTCAAATGTCACAAAAACTGTACTTTTCACCAAAAATTCTCTAAATATTTGGATAACCAATATACATTTCTTCAAAGATACATATCGAGTAAAGTGACAATAATGAAATTTCAATCTTCTTTTCTTTTCTTCACATTTGAGATATTTTTGATATTCATTATTGTTCTTGTATTTTTCATCATGATCAGTAAACCCATAGCATAATGATTATTATCTACACAGAAAATGAAAGATATTCAGATGATGTGATTCTTTGTTTTCCAAATGAAAAAATTGTGTTAATATGCTTCCTATTGTGTGGTTAGATAAGTGAAGTCAACTATTAAACACTCATGAGTTGAATATAAACAGTATGATACGGCATTTTCCAAGAATTAATTCTTTAGTTGCTGTTGTCATCAATGATTCACGAGTTTGATGAGACGAGCAGTAATGCAGATTCGGTATTTGCAGAAAATTTTCATATTTCTTTATTATTTCAAATAATTTTTTGTTGGGGTTGAAAATAATAACCCCTTATGATTTTCGTTCAAGAATTGTTTTCGTGGTATAAATTTTCGAAAAATAAAAAAAATCTCTTGCAAACTTTCGATACAGTCGATAGTTTTCTCGGAAAAAATTCAAACTTACTCTTATGAAAATGAAAATCTTTTTTCTTCTGCCCAAACCAATTTTGAGCATAAACAATAACTTAGAATATTCATTCTATGGAACATACGATGAAATGGAATGAACATTGATTATAACTGTTTTTATTTTTTCCGAGAAAATGATCGAATGTATCGAAATTTTACAAGAGACCTTTTTCTTCCAGAATGGAATGAGAAACCATAAGATAATTTTATTTTCCTAAAATCTATCCCACGAAAACAATTTTTGAAGGAAAATCATAAGAGGTTGATATTTTCAACCCCTAATAATAGAGTTATGGGATCACAAAAAATTGTGTGAGTAACATCTACTCAATAAATCATATTATGTATAGTTTTATGACTCAGTGTTTTTTAGGACTCTTAAAAAAATTAAAAACTGTCAACTCGTCATCGCCTTCCAAAGGGTGTATCTTGGAAGGGAGGTTTAATTTATATGAGCTTATATTTTCATCGAGGAATCATCTTCCAAAGTCCCCCGCATTTGTTTACAGACACCTTGTATAATTTTCCTAATAAGGCTGAGACACAAAGAACATTGTTTTCTCTTCATACTTGTACGAACGGATAATCATAAAATGCGGTTCCTAAAAATAATAAAATGGAATACTTAATTAATCAAGAATGAACTTGATAACATTGAGTAATTGAGGTTAATGCTGTTGAGGTCAAAGTCTGGCCAAGCTACGGAGGGAGCTCCATCATACGCCCAGTTTTCCAGAAAGGCTTGCCCTTTTTATCAGTGGATGGAAATTATGAAAATTGAATTACATGAATATCGTACTTCTGATCTCCCCTTTGGAAATTTCATTTCGTATTTTACGTTCAGCATTCTAAATTTTCTCGTTAACGCGTTCATGTCCTGCTTTGAAAACTTTTTAATTATCATTTTGTTACTTTTATTCTCGACCCCGAGCTCGTTTGGTGAATTAAGAACTATAAATATTAATCATTCAAATTGTTGTTTATCATACAAAAACAGTTCGCTTTTATGTATTTCGAAATGAAAATTATTTGGCGAGTTCATTTTGTATAAAAAATTCTGAGTTAGTTCTTTGTCAATTATTTTTTTCGTTCTATTTATAATTCAACTATTTCATTTTATATTAAATTTGTTTTTCAAATTCATCTTTGAACGGTTTGATTAGGGAAAATGGAATTCCCATTTCATTAATTCAGCGGAATTACTTTATACTTTCCATAATATGTAATTCTTGTCTAGTTATAGAAGTTTCCTTTTCTATTAACGTCCGGTTAGGGCTCTAGTCGTTGATTTTCTTCTTCAAACCTTGACTAGGACAAACGTTAAATATTATAATGTGAACTGATTCTACTAGCAGAAATTTTATAATAATCGTTATTGTTGAATAATGATTAGATTGAGAAAGCCGATTTCTGGATCGTGACTTTAAAATCCTCGCAAATAAAACAGCTCTTCTCATTTGAATCTCAAATCTGTATCAAAAATTGAATTACACAATTCAACTCAGTTATTTGAGTTTTTCATTCTTTTGCTAATTGCACATTTACAATTTGCAGTTATAGTTACACGAACTAACATTTTCCTTTTGTTACAGGTGACATCACACAAAAAGGATATGAAAAAAAGAGGACGAAACTTCTCTCATCATATGTGCCTAAACAAAATTCAAGTGAGTAAAAAATTTGTCAACTTTTTTTTTAATATCAAACGGAAATCAAATCCTAATTAAATCACTCCATTATACTTGTCATAACGTATGACATGTGAAAAACAAAAGTTTTGGCAAATTTTTTTTTGTCTTAACTGAAGATATCATTATTGCAACGTCAAGATAGTACTGAATGTAGATGCAGATTTAATGGTGAGTACCACAACTGTCGATTCATCGTTTTTAAAGTTCCCAATTCCAAAAAGTGGGATAAATACAAAGATAAAATAATTTATTGATCAAGCTCCATTCACATTGAAGATCAATGGTGAGATATTTTCCATCTATTTCCCACAGTAATCTACTAAATCTTGAACTCTTTGAAGAGATATCAGCTCTGATTTATCTAAATTGAAATTCTTCGAATTTTTCTCAACTGTTCCATACTATTCAGAGACAATATGCTTCAATAAATTTCCTAGAACGTCCTCTTTACTTGTGTGAGTGTTCTATACCACGAAAAGTTCTATATCCTATCGTAGGAATTACCGCTCGAACTCAAGATTTTATCCTATCCTCTGGCTGGGCATTTCTAGCATTTTTAATCAGTTGTTTGAATTCTCACTGTTTTCTGGTGTCTTGCAGTATGGAAAACCAATTCTTCGAACGATCTTTTTTGTCTCTGTATCGAACTCAAAACCTGCATTCTTTTGGATGAAAACAACTCAATTACCCGCCATACTGTGCTGATTTGATGCTCAGTGGCTACCACTTAATGTGTGTATTGTATTGTGGCGTGCATTTTGCACTCTCCTTTGAAATTTGAAATTGTTACAAAAAATTCCTAGTATATTCAGTGGATATAATAGATATCCACTGACATCCCTATAAGTGAATCTTAATTCCTACTCCAAAAAAATGTCTGAAACTTTGATGAATCGGAAATCATCATTCACAACGTTATTCGGAAATATTTTGCAACATATCTACAGGGTGTCCCGGCAAATGTGGAAAATCTCTCGAATTCAGATAGAACATAAAAAATGAAGATGACAAGTTCCCATAATTTTTTTCCTAGCGACCCTCCATACGGAGATATGACCCTCCTAAATGACGCCACTGGAAATCCATTTTATTGGGATAAGTTTCAAACTACTCGATATAATTTGATGAAAATTTGATATGATTAATAGTATTAAGGACCTCTTAAATCACCGCACTCAAATTTCAATCAGCTTGTTCAGTTTACCAGGGGCGAACTGGGTTGTACATTCTAATGCTTACATTTTTAACACCCTGTATGATGAGGTGCTAGAAAAACCAAATTTGGATACCTTGAATATTGAGCTAAAGAAAAGGCACCCTTGTTCAGTGTCTATAAAATGAACCGTTTTCGAAAAAAAATGAAAGAAGTAAGTAATTGAAATTTATTCCACAAAAATGAATTTCCAGTGGCGTCATTTAGGAGGTCGTCTCTTCCTAGGGAGGGCCGCTAGGGAAAAAAATTATGTTAACTTGTCATCTCATTTTCTATGTTCTATCTGAATCTGAGAGATTTTCCACATTTTCCGGTTACCGTCAAAACGCCATATCTTTCAATAGTCTGCACCAAATTAGATAATTCTTTTCTTGTTATGATCATAATTGTCAGGGGTGGGTTTTACAACAAAATATTTTCAAGAAAACTGTTCAGAAAAAAATAAGAGGCTTTCCTTTTTCTTACGACCAATCAAGCAGTCATAGAATACTTATAGGTTGTAATGATTTTGACATTTGGACAAAAAAACGTATGAACACCCTTGAAATAAATGATTTTGGTAAAAATAGGTTTGCCGGGTCAGCTAGTTTCATATAAATCTTAAATATGTTAAAATGCAGTGGAACTTCCCTATAACGAAAACGCTAAATCCGCAAAAAAAAATCCTTATAAAGAAATTTCGTTATACAGAAAATTTCTTTCTATAGTCGGCAATGTCGCGGTCGACTTCAATGATAAATTTGAGATTCATTCATGAGCACTTTCTTTTAGACATTTTCGCACAACTTTTCACACTAGCGTAATGGTTAGATTGAGACCAAACAGCCAGGGGTGTATTAAAGCTGTTTCAGAAGGATCTCTCTGCCAGCCATAATGATTCAGTTTAAGGTCCAGAAAAATAAACCCACCCTTATACCTTCTTACCAATACTCATTCAAAGAGTAATGTTCTTTGAATATTTCGTTATAGAGAGAATTTTATTCGTTTTAAAGGGTGTTTTTAACATGGAATTTGTATTCAAGGTGAAATTCGTTATACAGACGTTCGTTATATGGAAGTTCCACTGTACTTGAATTATCTCTTAATTGTGGTGAATGCTGTCCACAAAAAATTGTCGAATTTATTCCTATTTCGCATTTTTCCAAAACTGACTCGGTTATTGTTTCTCCCCAGTCGGAAGTGGCTCGAACGAGGGCGGCAAAAGCAGCGGCGGCGACAATGGGTCGGCCGCCAAGCCGCAACAGCACACGAGACGGCGTACGCAACGCCGCGTCACGCACAGCGAGAAACGATACCACTCAGGTTCGAACCCCGTTTATTCCGGTATTTATTTTTTTAAATCCCTACGCTCGACGATGTTGTTCTGTTTGCATGTTTGTTGTTTTTTGTGTCGATGGAGGAATCTAGATGTCCCCGTACTTGTTGGTCCTGCTCAGAATTGATGTTTGGTGCACGTTAGACATTTTTTTAGTGTTTTTATTGTGTTCTAGGAATTCGTGGGTTGCATGTTTCTATTGAGTCGTTGTTAGAATTCATTTACATGCTAATGGGTGATTTACAGTTCAATGTTATTAAATTATCTTATCGTAATGGGTTGATATCGTTGTTATTTCAGAATTATTCATTTCTACATTAAAATTCGGTGTAGTATTGAAATTTTCCGATAAAAGTTATCGTTCGTTGATCCCATGTTTTCCTGGGTATAGAAAGTGAGTTTTTACGTGGTTCGTATAATTCAATAGAATCTTTATGAATAAAGCATTTTTGAGTGCTCGTTCTCTTTAAACGAGTGCTATATAGTTTTGCACAAATGTCTGCGATTTTCGAATTTGGATCGAAAATGGTCTCAAACGATAGGGACAATAGGATTCTACTGCCTGATGACGAATTCGTGGTCAATTCAATTCTGTCCGTGGGGCCGTCCGTCCGACCGTTAGCACAATAACTTTCGAAGGGATTGTCCTAGAGACTAGAAGTTTTCAGGGTGAGTTCGATTCCCAAATGGCTCGGTTAAGTTCTTTCACTAGCCAAATCGTACAGGGTGTTCCATACAATAAGGCCATTCAAAATTTTTGTTCCTAAATATCTCAGACAAAACAAAACCCATTGAAATGAAATGTTGCGGCCATATCCAAGATGCACATAATAAGCTACAAGCAAACTTTTGTGGCCATACTCTAAACAGAACCATAGAAAATTCAATTGGAATATGGAAAAGAAAAAACTTCATATTTCCATGAAAAAAATCCGATTCGAATGAAATTTATTCGATAAATAAAGATTGATACACTGAATATTCATGCAGATTTTGTGGCGATAGTGTTAACAGAACAATAGATTTCAATTTCAATTGGAATATTGAAAGGAAGAATCTTCATATTTCCATAACAGAATATCCGTTTCAAGTGGAATTTTTTTGTGAATGAAGGCTGTTGTACTGAATTTTCATGCAAATTTCTGAACTCACGAATAGTACCTCACTTCTCATGTGATCAAAATCTATGATCTAATTGGCACCCCTATATTATTGCTGAACGCCTTGCCGCTATATTAGTTTCTTGATTTTATTGTCCCCATTTCATTCATAAGGAGCTTGAGTAACGCCTCTAATCTTTGAAAATATCCTGCGACACTGGGACCTCTCTATTTCACTGAATAAGTGAAGATTTGTTTCACTTCGCACTGAATCGAAATAGAAACGCTGGTTTTGCATCAGTTTGGAAGTGATAAGTGATGCAGCGTCAAATAGAAAGGTTGGAATGCCCACGAAGACTTCAAGCAGGATTCGCAAGATTTGGTAAAGAAGTATCATCCTCTGAGCTAGTTGATAGTTTAAAAAGGGGTTACAGTTCACTGCGACGTCAAGGTCTATTGTGGCCCCTTACAGAGCTGTTCTCACCACTCTATCTATCACAGCTCGCCTTCCAGTTTCAGAGATCTGATAAAATCCAGTATCTGTGAAGGCTTCAACGAGGCTAGTTCCTCACTCTTACAAGTTTCTCGCCCAAGGCATTCTCTAATTAGGCTCGCAATGCCCAAGCCTAAGAAGAAGAAAGCCAGGGAGGAGGTGTGTAATTGTTTCTTACCAAGATCCAGATTTCTTTCGGATCTTGCTGTTTCAAAGGAACTTAGTATAATGATCCATTCCTGAATGATTCCGCCAGAAATTTTCCCTTTCGGCTTTCTCCTTCTCCAGAAACTCCTTCTTATAGGTACATTTACCTATACCACTGAGGGCTTTTGGCCAATGAGTGACATTCGTGCTCCCGCTTTGGCAAGTGTATTGGCCTCTTCGTTTCTTTTGATTCCCGAATGGCCGGGAACCCAGGTTAAAAAGACCTTAATTTTCTTGCTTATCTCATTGAATTTGTTCCTTCTCTGAGCTAAGGAAAGTGAAAATATTGTCACACGTGGACCTGGGGCATAAGATAATATTCATTATTACTGGAATATTTTTTCGCTATGTCACTTACTATATCATCTCCTACCAACGCCGCAACAACAATCGAAACTCTCCCAATACCAGTAGATAACCAATCACCCAAAATTAACATAAAATCAATTTGCATACATTACGATCAGTATCAGTCGTATAGAACCAAACAAACGCATAATGTATAATCGTACACCCAGTAGAATCGATGACCTTAATCCCGAATTCAAAACTGGCGCTTTTGCGGCTTTAACAAAAGTCCGATCGACGGACTGATTAAAACATATGAAGCTTAAATTCTGCTATGTATCGATCGCATGCTGAGTGTTGTTTTGCATGTAGATGTGGGGGATGCACCTGGCGCGAAAGATGCCAAGGGCGGCAGCCAGCAAAGCACGGCCAATCGGGCCGTCAGGAGAGGCAATCGGCGGCTCACTCGACACGAGAGTCGGTATCACTCAGGTAAGGATGAAGAACCTCCTTCATATAGCCCATTTAGAACCTCCTGAATGGACCCTGTGTGCTATGAATCAGGTCAGGGTGAAGTAGGTGTGGATTGAGTGGGATGTTTCAACAAGAGGTTACGTTTGGTGGTGGTGAAAGCGAATAAAAGCACATTGGAGTCTCAGAATGAAAAGTATACCTAGAGATGCTCAGAGTAAAAAGTAAACCTAGAGTTGCCTTCACGCATTTGTTATGGAGCCAAGTAGAATCTGTATACAGGTTTGGATATTCACATCTGAAACATACGATATACAATGCATCAGACAAAGAATTCTTCCCTCCAGTTGCACAGACGAATAGTCGAGATAATCAAGTGCTCTAACTGAATGAATTCCGTTGTCTTATTGCCATAATCTAGTCTTGTCTCTCTCTTATCGCAGTATAGTAGAGAACCTGCATTGCACGTATGCAATTATTTAATCTGTCAGGCTGCCCTTAATACTCGATTCAAGTATTTACTGTTGCCTACCATACTGAATGAATTACGCTCCTCTCAATGATAAGAGAGAGACAAGACTAGAATATTGCATTAAGACAACGGAATTCAGTGTGTTACAGCACGTCATTGTCTCGACTATTCATCTGTGCAACTGGACGAAAGAATTCTCTGTCTGATGCATTGTTTATCGTATGTTTTAGATGTGAATTTCCAAACCTGTATACGCGCGATCAAACTTCCAGGGTTGCGAAATCGTGTCTTATGTTTACTTCGTATTGGGATAATTGATTTACCGCTATCCTACTCTGATACTAACGGCTTGCGTCTGTTACAGATAATTCTGTCAGTTTGGCAACATTGTCTGTTAGTGTTTAGTTTCTTCATGCGATGTGTTGACGTTTTCATTTCGATTTGACTTTCATGAATTGAATTATTTCAATGATTTGGTGGCAGTTTATTGTTGCTCAAGCCTATTCCGTTAATTATAGATAGGGCAAAATTACGAAAATGTTGTGTTATATTCAGGACTAGAGGAAAAGCAAATCTAATCAATTGTTTACTTCACCCCTGTATGGCAGTGAAATGTTTTCCATCTCAATCTAATGCTCGGTTGATAACAATGCAGTACATACTATTCACGCGTAGGGACATCTCTATGTTTATTTCTTACTCTGAGGATCATATCCAAGAAAGTAAAAAAGTTTTTTGTGTGCTTCAAAGGGTTAGATAACAAGAAACGCATGAATAATAGTGAAGGAGAGAAATCTGTATTACAATACAATGAACAACTGATAGCGAATAATCACTGGGAGATATATTACGCAACCCAACATCTATAAAAATGCTATAAAGTCTCAGAATGAAAACGTAGTCGCACAGTTCTAATCAATCTGAGGGGTTTTCGGTCTTTTGATTCACTCAAACGAGTCCTCATTCTCTTTTATGCGTGTGTTTTATCGAGATGAGTCTTTTTTTTCGATATGTGATAGAACTTCTCAAAATATCTCAATATGCCTGCCAAAATTCGTTCATCAAGACTGAGATGTTTGAAAGTTATGGTGGCCTTACTATTTCGCTTTTGTTTCAAATATAATGGCGACAAAATTTGAGATTGAGAAAACTTTATTTTCCTGCCGCTAGGGTGTCCAATAATATCCGACAGCAGAATTTTACTTTTACCCTTAGATATGATCAAAAATCATTTATTAATTTATCCACTTAGCATAATCAGTACAATTATTCAAAATTCGTGCTTTAGTAAACATGATTTCCTGTTAAGACCTTTACGAGACAAAAAATAAAGAACCCTCTGAAAGAAACGAAATAGTTGATTGAACAGACCACACAATACATTATATTTGCTTATGACTGTTAAAAAAACAGTTTTGTCAAATCCAAATTTGTAAGAGGAACACATTATCTGATCCGATGTGTTTGTGATGCACTACTGCAAAATAAGAACTATTGTTGAAACATCCTGTGGATAAGCGACGCTTAATCTTACTAACAAAACTTCTCTAACTATTAACGCTTCTAATGACTAAAATGGTTTATGGGCGCAGCTTTTTTCCTTAACTTTAACGTTGCAGTTTGTTTTTCTTATACTAGTATCAGAACTATGTGACATATACAATGCGTCCCAATAAATATAGCCTACTCCTGATATGTATAATATTATTTTGATTAGAATAATCACATGAATCCGTTCATTTAGGTTCGTGGGGAATTTTACATTATACGCTCGTTGCATAATATACTATTATAGAAATGGATTTCACCCTGAGCAGTGATTCAGCCGAAAAAAAAACAAACAGATATTCCTTTTTTTGTTGGCTAAACCACTACTCTAAAAATATCGACTAGGCCATGTCTGAAAAGGAAATTTGAACCTTTTTTGCATTAGGTATCATTGATCTCTTTTTCCTATTCAAATTCTTGGGGTTGTAGATCCTCATGATCTCTTCTGAATTCTTGAATGAGTAGAATAAATACACGGCTCTCGGCATATTCAAAGATTAATGATCGAATTCCTATTTTGAACAGGCGTGCAGAAGGTTCTTACTTCTCCTCGAGCGTTGTTCGAAGTCATTCAAATTATCAGTAATTTTGATGCTCTCGTGCAATTACATACTGAAGTTCATAGTTTTCAGGAATAAAAACATATGCCATCCGTCCCTGAGTTGAATACCTTTAAAATTTAAATTTCAACATTTTTTTGAGTATATTTCAACTACCGCAATTCTTCAATAGTTGGGATAAATCGAAGAATCATACCTCATATTGATTGAATTCGATTATATACGGTTTCGATATCGAATGTATTCGATTTACTCTTCCTTTCTAATCCTGTTCGAAATAAATATCCTGATATATATTTTATTGTCAATAGTAGTTGCGTTATTTTATAATGTAGAATGAATTATCGTGAAATTATTTCTTATAAACCGAGTACACATCATATTATATTTTCCATATCACCACAGATCTACTTCTACATCAATTTCCCTACCAATTTTACCATGGTGAGATTGTAGAATTGTAGAAGTGTTTTTGTATTTGATGGACATTTATAATGGATTTTCATTATTTACGTGGGCGTATCTTCCAATGAAAATGTCATTGTGGTGAAATCGTTTCTGCAGTTCTCTTTTGTGTTTTATTTAACGGATTACACATTTACTGACCATTCGAATGGTTCTCTCAGTAGCTGGGTTATATTTTTTTAATAATAATGCAGGCAATACATTCAGTATCATAAGGAAACAATCAACCTGTTGTAAAAGCAGCAAGCATTATATGTTTTAACGAAAATATTCCTGGTATATCTTCAATAGGAAGTAAAATTTCTTTGTCAATAAATTATATCTCTCATTGATATCCTACTGAATACCTAGTTCTTCATTTTTAAAATGAGGTGATCTTGGTTTATTAAATTAATAATTTAATTAGATTTCCGAGTCGTGAAAGAAAACAGAGTTTGATCTCCGAGTTATTGTTGCTTTTTGTCAGTTTGTTGTAATATACACCGTTGACTATCACTTGTGAGACAACTTGAAAATATAATATACAGGGTGTCCTGGAAAATGTGGGAAATCTCTCGAATTCAGATAGAACATAAAAAATGAAGATGACAAGTTCCCATAATTTTTTTTCCTAGCGACCCTCCATACGGAGATACGACCTCCTAAATGACGCCACTGGAAATCCATTTTATCGGAATAAGTTTCAAACTACTCGATATAATTTGATGAAAATTTGATATGATTAATACTATTAAGGACCTCTTCAATCACCGCACTCAAATTTCAATTAGCTTGTTCAGTTTACCAGGGGCGGACTGGGTTGTACATTTTAATGCTTACATTTTTAACACCCTGTATGATAAGGTGCTAAAAATACAAATCTGGATACCTTGAACATTAAGCTAAAGGAAAGGTACTCTTGTTCAGTGTCGAACCGTTTTTTTTTTTTTCGAAAAAAAGTGGCGTCATTTAGGAGGTCGTATCTTCGTAAGGTGGGTCGTTAGGAAAAAAAATTATGGGAACTTGTCATCTTATTTTTTTCTGTTCTATCTGAACCCGAGAGATTTCCCGCGTTTTCCTGGACAATCTGACAATAAAAATTATTTTCAGTTCCAATTTGTGCCTTCGTTTCATCTTCATACTGTATACATTCATAATATGTGTTCAATTTGTACAGATATCTAAAATGAAATCATTTTTAACAATATTTTCATTACCTTAAGCTGCGCATAATTGTACTCTAACCCGAAATGAACTACTAAATAATACTCGTGAAGAACATTGTTTGCAATCTTCAGCATTTGGATTTTTTGTTGCATCTTCTCTTTTTGTTGTAAGTTTCTTCCAATTTAGGGTTACATGTTTCTATAACATCATGTTTTGCACAAGGACTGTTCGAACTGGAAAGCAAGATACTATTTGTTGGCATGCTGATGTGTTGGTCTATACATATATTAGTAGTATCTTTTTCTTCCGATTAACACTGTATTATAGATGTTTCCTTTTTTTTCTGTTTTCATTTTCTAATCTTGCATCTTTTCCTTGTGTGTTCACATTTGGTTTTATTATTTTAAATTTAATTGAATTGACGTTATTTACAGAGGTCCGACAAGAGGCTGTTCAAAGAGCGCTGGCACAAGCAATGCAGAATAGACTTAAACCATCGATGCCGATGCCGTCCAAAAGGACGTCTGTGATGGCTAGAAGTCCGGATAGGGATCGACACGACTCAGGTTAGTTGAAAATTTATCGAAATGTTCCTTCGTACAAATACTAAATTGAAAATTGGTGTTTTGTAACATCTTTAAAAAATATCGATTGAAATATATTCTGGGATGATTCTGCATTTCTTAAAAACTTTATAGGTTTTCACTCCCAATCTCTGAAACAGAAATAATTTAAAAAAATTTAATTAAGATGAAGTGCTCCTGCAATTGAAAAAACACACAATTCCGAAAATTTCACACAAGTTTGTCTGAAGCAGGTGTCTGAGTAGACACCGAAGCGTTACATTATCCTTTTCATTTATTACCATATTAGTTTTACTTTTAGGCAACAATTTTTTCAAGGCCAATTTGCTCCTGACAAATGAGTGCAAAGATTCTCGCTGGAGCACTTTATCTTTATTACAAAATTTTCAATTATTTCTGTTTCAGAGACTGGGAGTGAAAACCTATAAAGTTTTAAAGAAATCTTTAAAAAATGATAATTACTTATTTCTCTTTTAATTTATGACAAATTATTGCATTCTACTTCAACTGGTAGAGCCAAATTTCTTCCGTTCTGATCATACAGGGTGTCTGTAAACAAATGCGAGGGACTTTAGGAGATGATTCCTTGGTGAAAATAAGCGGGGGGTAGTTCGTATAATTTTTTTCGAAATCGACCCCCCTTCCAAGATACAGCCTTTGGAAGAGTCCTAAAAAACACCGAGTCTAATACTATACATAATATAAAGCACTAAATAAATGTTACTCACACAAATTTTTTAGATCTCATAGCTTTATTTTTAGGGGTTGAAAATAACGACCCCCTATGATTTTCGTTCAAAAATTGTTATCCCCGGGAAAAAAATGAGTGTTTATATATCCGGGAAAAAAATAATTTCGTGAAAAGTTATATTTCTTCATTTTCTTCCACTATTAAATCGTCGTTTTTCCTGCCACAGAAAAAGAAATATTTCCAAATTATGTTAACAAAAATTTCCCTACTTCGACGAATATCTCACCAGAGCAAAATACCTCAAAACCAACACTCAGATTGGAAGATCAATCGAATTGAGGGCTATGTTGTTCTCTTTGGATGCCATCGAACCGGCTCACGCCAACAATAGAAAGATCAAAGGTTAGGAGTGCTTATACGCAACAAAACATTGCCGTTCTTTCGAAGAATCGATCTCTCATGTCTCATGAAAATAGCATCAAAGAAACGTTACAGACAGATGGGATGTTATCTAATGTAGGTGTGCTGAATGAGATATGCTTTCGATTATGAAATTTGTTCATTGGATTATCTCTCAAGTAGCGCAAATGAATTCGTTGCAAAAAATTTAAGAAAAGCCCTGAGCAGGAGATTTCGAGCGCTGGTTCTTTGGTGGAGCAATAAGACTATTACCTCAAAATTTTATATGGGATTTGTGATTGATATCAAATATATAAATGCAGAATCTCAGCACAATCGGAATTATATTTTGAAAATTATTCAAAACATAAAATACGTAAAAAATAAATAATTACAAAAATTTAATTCTATGGTTCTGAAGATGCGATCCCCTAGAAATTTCGCATGAACATTCAGTTTAGTAGTTTTCATTCTCAAAATAAATTTCACTCGAAGCGGATATTCTGTTATGGAAATATAAAGATTCTTCTTTTCAATATTCCAATTGAATTTTCTATGATTCGGTTATGGCCACGAAATTTTGGATGAACATTCAGACTATCGATCTTCATTCACAAAAAAGTTTCACTCGAATCGGATATCTTTTATGGAAATATGAAATTTCTTTTTTTCAATATTCCAATTGAATTTTCTATGGTTCTGTTGATACTATGGCATGAGGCTTGTTATCAGCATCTTGCATATGGCCGTAACATTTCATTCCGATTGGTTTCGTATTTTCTGAGATATCGAGGAACAAAAATTTTGAATGGCCATATTTTATGGAACACCTGTACAATTTGGCTGGTTAACGAACTTAACCGAGCAATTTGGGACCCGAACTCATCCTGAAAATTTCAAGTCTCTAAGACAATCCCTTGGAAAGTTATTGTGCTTACGGACGGCTCCACAGACATAATTGAATTTGACCACGAATTCGTCATCAGGGAGTCTAACCCTATCGTTTGAGACCATTTTCGGCTTAAAATTCGAAAATTACAGACATTTGGGCTAAACTATATAGCACTTGTTTAAGTATCACGAAGATTTTTTTGGGATGGAGAAAAAACGATAGGTTTCCCCATCATGTGTAGTTCTCACATAATCGTCTAATCTTTACAATTTTAGGAGTGATGATTATTTTGTTGGTATGTACCTACAATTTGCATTTTATCGTCGTTTCTAATGAGTGAAATTGAAGAGACATGATTGTATTCAATTTCCTTTTCCAATCCTTAACATACCCTGAAAGTCTAAATGTACAGGGTGGGCAAAATTTGTTGTCTACTGAAGGGATCTCGAGAACCATAGCAGCTAGAAGAAAACTGATGACACATTTTTTTGCTCTTTTTTCCTGACTTACTCAAATCTGAAAGCAGATCTAACTTATCTTCCATAGATTTTGAGTTAGGAACGAAAATTGAAAATTTGTCATTTTCATTGATGCTGAATAGCTCGCTTGTTTGAACTCTGATACGAAATCCGTTTTTACATTCTACAGGCACTTTTTTAAGAGTAATCCAAAATTATATGAATGATTTCTTTAGTTCAACCATTTTCATGATCATAACTGCTTGTATGTTCTTATTTTTTCAGAGAAAAGTATCGACTGTAAAAAAATTTTTCAGGAGACTTTTTTCCTCCAGAATTGAATGGGAAACCACAAGAGAATTGTATTTTTCGAAAATCTATCCCACGAAAATAATTTTTGAACGAAAATCATAGATCAACTATGTATGTATTAGCATAATGTGAACAGATTGTGCTAGTAACAATGGAGTGATGAAGATAGTGCACCGTAGAGTAGAGTGGATAGCACTTGTAAAATATTACCTTCTACTGAACCATCCTCACTTCTATAGTCCGTTCACGAAAGTTTGAGCCATCGGTTGGCCATGGAAATTTGGCATATTTCACTGTGTATATGAAAATTTTAGGTTATGTCGTTTGTTTTCTTGTCAGATTGATACGAATTGTTGTCAATATTGCATAGAGTTTTCTAATAACTCGCAAGTTCGTCGGACGAGGCGTGGTACATTCGGCAACGTTGACTTTTTTTCACGTTATGACACCAAATACTGCCAACTTCAGATAATTAAACAAACGCCTACTATGCGCTCAAACTTTCGTGAACACACAATACAATGTACCCTTTTTTGATTCGGCCAATATTCAGTTCGAACTATTCTTTCAAATTACTAGCAACGTGAATACAGTTATTCTACTAAAATGAGTATAGTAGAGCATTTCCGTAAAAAATGACATATCCTAGTGAACTCTACCATTTATTAAACTTATTCCTTATCTCATCATTTCAGATTCATCGTCCGATGAAGATAGTTTGGGTAACGAGGAATTAGTAGAAACGACACCTGATAAAGAAAGACCTAAAGATAGGAGTACGCCACAGATGTTTCCACCGCCCCCTCTGTCGGACACAAGCAGTACTGGCTCGCCGCCGCCGCTGAACTACAGGGCACGGTTACCACCGCCTAACAACTGGGACCACAGAATCAAACACGATATGACCGAAATAAATGATGTTATGCAGAATATCAGACCATGTGAGTCGATATTTCGATAAGACTGTTTGGGTTTAGGTCGAAATTAATTCTTGCGGTTTTATTATTGTATACCCTCATTCAGGATCATTAGATCAATAATACACTGCGCAAAAAAATTAACGCACATTATGGAAATCTCAAATTTATTCTACAACTGAAGGTGTTCTCAATGATAATTATTTTTATCAGAATTATGCATGCATAGGTTATCCACTTTCAACGTTTTTCTTCAATACAGATGTTTTTTCCCAGCAGGAATAAAAAAAGATGCGATTATCAGATTTGGAATATATTGGCTCCATTCTGAAATCAGTTGTTCCCGATCTATTCTACACTCGATCGCTATGCAACGCGAAACACGCAATTTGACCCAAGAGGAATGTGCTCAAGCGGTAGTTTTGCGAGAAGAAGGGTGGACATACACAAGAATTGCAGAAAGGTTTGGAGTTTCCCATACAAGTGTGTCCATAATGTTGCAGGAATCAGGGAGACACGTATGAATGTCCGAAGACCTGGACAGGGCAGACCACGGGTAACAACTGCCATTCAAGAACGTTACTTGAGAGTTTCTTCATTGAGACAACGGTTTGCAACCGCTCGCCTCCTTTAAAATCAGCTTGAGCTAACTCTTGGGTGCAAATTAGCACTCAGACAATAAGAAATCGCCTCACAAAATATGATTTAAGGCTTCGTGCCCATCTCTTACCACAGCCCATCGAAGGGTGCGTTTGGATTTTGCGAGAGAGCATATCCATTGGGAAGAGGCTGATTGGGAAAGAGTTCCCTTCACAGATGAGTCTAGATTCTGCCTCTACCATTGTGATCGACGTTCCCTTGTATACAGACGTCCACATGAAAGATATGCTCAGTGCAATTTCCTGAATACTACTGGTTTCGGGGGAGAATCGATTATGGTATGGGGTGGAATATCTTTGACTGCTCGCTGAGACCTAGTGGTCGTTGATAATGGAGCTGTGAATGCTGATAGGTATAAGGAACATTCTTGAAGAGCATGTAGTTCCATTTGCCCCATACATTGGTGAAAATTTCATTTTTATGGACGATAATGCCAGACCCCATCGTGCGCGCATCGTTCAGGAGTACCTTGAAGAGGTTGAAGTCTCCCGTATGGAATGGCCAGCAAGAAGTCCAGATCTCAAGGCTGAGAAGTTCAGAAAATCGTCCAACTCAGAGAAATCTGGGAAGCATTAAATTACATTTTAAGATTAAGAAATTAACGCAAGAGGTGGAAATACCAAGTATTAAATCACTTATCAGCATTCCAGTATTTTCAAATTTGTTTATTTCTCTTCTTTCACATAAGATTCGGTGAAATCCTGAATTTTTCTCCTATTTAATGTGTCTTGTTTCGTTCAAAACCTTCCCGAGAGAACATAAAAAATAAGTTATAAAGTTAATGTAGAGTTAACTTTCATTAAAATTGAAATTTTCAGAATGTGCGTTAATTTTTTTGCGCAGTGTAATTGATGAGCTTTTCACTCTGGACTTCTGCGTTTCAATTGGACATACTAAATTCCACAGTTGATACTTCTATAGATTACCTTAAGGTGTTTCTCCAGCTCTAGATCAGAATGCTTTTAAGCATCGAAATATGATCCATTTATCTATACCATCACATACACACACACACATTGTGGTGTGTGGCATTAGTCCATATGTCCGCACTGCAGCTAGGTGTCATGTTGCAGTGTATTGTCCACTTCGTCTATTAGTCCTCCATTGCGTCATGTGCCCATTCGTTCAGTTTTTATGTCCGTTTCGTTTGCTTTTCTATCTATTCTCAACTGTAGTGGCGTGTTTCAGTAGTTTTCTGTTATTTTTGTCTTATTCTGAGTCTTCTTTCTATTGTGCATTGTGTTCTTATGTGTCTGGCGTCTTCGTCCTGTCCATTGCATGCGCATTGTCCGCTTGTCTCCGTTAGGTTAAATCGTCTTAGATACGCTTCCATATTTCCATGTCCCGTAGCTAGTTGCGTCAGATTGAGTCTGTCCGTTCATACCTGTCTGCAGTGTCCGTATAGTTCTTCTGGTTTTCGTCCCACGTTCGTTGCCACTCATTAATGACGTTTTCTTCTCCTCAGACTCACAAGCTCCTGATGTAACTCACAACACTGCCCAAGGGGGCCGAAGACCTCCAGCCGCCGATAGACTGAATAGATACGCATCATCGACGTCTGATGAAACCATCGGTACTGGTACCGGCAAATGGAAAGTATCCGCTAAAATACAGCAACTTCTCAACACACTGAAAAAGCCTAAGAGGAGGCCTTTGCCAGAATTTTATCAAGACGACGACATTGAACTCGAAATAGCTGCCAATCCCAAGGATCCAAATGCTCCTAAACCAGAAGGTAAGTCTTCCAATTCATAAAACCATTGTTTATTGTGAAATAATAAGAAGAGACTCTTCTATTTGACGCTCTATCACTTCCAAATTGATGCAAAATCAGTAATGCAGCGTTCCTATTGCAGTCAAAGTGGAGTGATTTCTTCAGTTCATCAGTCAAATAGAAAAGCCTCAATGAGAAGCTATATTCCGTTCAAGAAAGTATGGGCGCATAGTAAGCCTTTGTTTATTTATCTGAAGTTGGCAATATTTGCTGTCATAACGTAAAATTAAGTTAACGTTGCCAAATGTACCCGCCCTCGTCCGACGAGCTTGCGAGTTATCAGAGAACTCTATGCAATATTGACAACATTGCGTATCAATCTGACAAGAAAATAAACAACATAACCTTAAATTTTAATATACACAGTTGAATATGCCAAATTTCCATGACCAACCGGCAGCTCAACCTTTCGTGAACGGACTATACTTTCTTAGTTCTGTTATATCGGAACTGTGGATCATAATTTAATTCTTAAGATAAATGTATATTTTTTTTCATTTTATTTTTAAGGTGGTTGTATGACACCTTCGCTAGGAGATCCGTTAGTCATTCCTTCCGGTCTTCCCAGAAATATTGAAGCTGCTATATCAAGATATGGTTGTGCTTCATTCAAAGCTCCTGTTGCAACAGTATTAGACCCCAATGGTAAACTGACAGTGACCTTAACTTACGGTAAGTACTACTTTTAAAATGTTTACATTTGAATAGTCTAACGATAGTCATGCGGTTCAAGATTATATTTATATTCTTCGATATTTATTAGAATTAGCTTACTCATTGACTATGAGGCATATACAAATAACATAAAATGACTTACTGTTCCAAGCTTAATGGATTGAATGACTTGCTGTATAAATTATATTTTTCTGTCTTTGGTCAACCAAGAGCTTTGTTATGCTATATACAGATTTGGAAATTTACATCGAAAACATACCATATACAATGCATCAGACAGAGAATTCTTCCCTCCAGTTGCACAGATGAAAAGTCGAGATAATCAAGTGCTGTAACTGAATGAATTCCGTTGTCTTATTGCAATAATCTAGTCTTGTCTCTCTCTTATCGCAGTATGGTAGGGAACCTGCAGTACATGTATAGAATTATTTAATTTCTCAGGCTGCCCGTAATACTCGATTCGAGTATTTACTGTTGCCTACCATACTGAATGAATTACGCTCCTTCCAACGATAAGAGAGTGACAAGTCGGAGACAAGACTAGAATATTGCAATAAGACAACGGAATTCAGTGTGTTACAGCACGTCATTGTCTCGACTATTCATCTGTGTAACTGGACGGAAGAATTAACTGCCTGATGCATTTTATATCGTATGTTTCAAATGTGAATTTCCAAACCAGTAAGTATATAAATATCAATAAATCCTCTTCATATCACTTGATATTCGTCAAATAAAAATGTCAATTTGACATATTTTACGTGCGCTGTTCGTGGGAAATTCATTAAACACCAGTTATTTTGATGTGACCATTCTGATTTGCAGGTAAACTCCTCACCCGATCATGGAAAATAGCCTACGCGTTATTGACGAAATCGTTCGGTAAAAACGGCGATACCAGCCTAAAATCGGGCGATAGAGTGGCCTTGGTATATCCGAACAACGATCCGATAAACTTCATCTGCGCCTTCTACGGCTGCCTTCAAGCCGGCATAGTGCCCGTTCCCATCGAAGTGCCCATCACCAGAAGAGACGCGGGATCCCAACAGATCGGCTTCCTCCTCGGCAGCTGCTCGGTGCAGGTCGCCCTAACCTCGGAAGCCTGTCTGAAAGGTCTTCCCAAAACTACCTCCGGCGATGTTGTCCAGTTCAAAGGCTGGCCAAGGTTGAACTGGTTCGTTACCGAGCATCTGGCGAAGACTCCCAAGGATTTCACGCCGGATCCTAGGCTGTCCGATGAAACACCTGCATATATCGAATATAGTACAGACAGGGACGGTTCTGTCATGGGAGTGACCATAACCAGAGCCGCCATGTTGCAACACTGCAGAATGTTGACCATGGCGTGTAATTACACCGAAGGAGAGAATATGGTCTGCGTATTAGACTTCAAAAGAGAAGTCGGCTTATGGCATTCTGTCCTCACTAGTCTTCTGAATGGAATGCACGTTATCTACATACCGTACGCCTTGATGAAGGTCAACCCTGCTAGTTGGATGCAGATGATCACAAAATACAGAGCTTCAGTTGCTGTGGTTAAGTCTAGGGATCTTCACTGGGGTTTGTTGGCTACCAAAGACCATAAAGATATAAATATGTCATCTCTGCGAATGCTTTTGGTAGCAGATGGCGCCAACCCTTGGTCTTTAAGTTCTTGCGATCAATTCTTATCCGTTTTTCAAAGTAAAGGTTTGAGACCTGACGCCATATGTCCTTGCGCTAGTTCTAGCGAATGCTTGACTGTTTCTGTGAGAAGGCCTGGACGAGCAGGAGTGAATTCAACAGGTAGAGGTGTGCTGTCGATGCAAGGACTGAGTTATGGTGTCGTCAGAGTAGACCAGGAGAATAGTCTTACCTCGTTAACCTTGCAGGATTGCGGACAGGTGATGCCTGGGTGTGTTGTTGTGGTCATAAAGATGGAAGGACCTCCTCTGTTGTGCAAAACTGATGAGGTGAGTTAGATTGACACGATGAATTCAATAAAGAATGTTTATTCTATTAGGCCTCCCCAAATCTCCAACTAGAATGCATAAAATAAATAGTGAAGATACTTGTCGACATACAGGGTTTTCCTTATAAGTTGGCCTATTAGACGTTTTTGGAGAACTAGTGAATATTTCGTTCTGAAATTTTAGGTGGAGCCTTGAGGATGAATGAATTCTTCGCCTTAATATTTTCAAGTTGACAGTGTTGCCACGTCTATCTCAAACGCATATCTACTTTGTTATTTCAAATAGAACTACCATTATTACCGAAAGCCAGAACAGTTTTCGGAATTCTTGCTAAATGTGAATAACGATTGCTGAAGGTCCTACAGGCCCTTTCAGTAATAATTTTTTGGCATTCCCCGCGAATCGTGAATTGTGAAAAAACCTTAATCGTGTTTGAATAACATGGGTAAACTTTTTTCTATAACATCCATGATCATCGAACACTTTTTATGATTTCAACCATAGAATCTTCTTCACTAATTTACTGCCATTTCATCGTAAACACGACCGTAGATCATGACTCTAAATACTCAAATATTTCAATATTTCGCATCTCATTGGAAAACTATCCAAAATAAATAATTAGTGTGAAAGGATACTGCCATTTGTTATTTATTTCGAATCGAATGCTGTAAGATAAATATTGGGTTGCTATTTGAAAATCTCGAAATATTTCAATTTTACAAGTTCCACATTTTCGGAGCAAAATCTTCTAAAAACCTTATGTATCAATATACTGAATGTAAAACATAAATGCATGAATTCTCTACTGAATTTCATTCGCTCACATAGAAAATAATCGAGATATTGCATTTCCAAACTGGCAATGCAGATGTCAAAAATTTAACTTGGCAAAAGAATTTTTTAATAGGTTTTACTGAATTTGGTATAGAATCGATACATAAATAAAAACATAGGTAGTTCCATTTGAAATAAGAAAGTAGATATGCGGTTGAGATAGACGTGGCAACACTGTCAATTTGAAAATATTTTAGGCGAAGAGTTCCTTCATCCTCAAGGCCCCACCTAAAATTTCAGAACGAAATATTCACTAGTTCTCCAAAAAAGTATAATAGGCCAACTCAAAAGGAAAACCCTGTTTATCGTAGATTACCACTTGATACTTTGTTCTACCAGAAAATATAATAGTTGTACCTAATTTGAGAAAAATGTCTAAAAGGGCCCACTCACTAAGAGGGAAGCGCGAAGACTTGAATGCGCGTTGTACGTGGTACAGTTAAAAGTGTGTGTGTATGGGCGTAAATTTGGAATGCGCATTCATCTCCGTCGTGTGGCGTGTGCATTCTTCCCCGTACGTGGAAGAATGACCAAAAACGACCGTGTATGGGCAACAAGTCTCTGCACGTTTCATATGTTTAGCAACACAGTGTCGGGTTCGATATTTATACCTTAGAAATTTTTTCCTAAATAACAACACACGCCACTGCCATTAACATCAGATCTTTTTTCGACGTCATCTCACGCTTGTCGCACATCCAAACCAACACGCAAAAGTGTATGTGTGTTGGCAATATGAATGCACACGTTTGCGTTACAGCAAACATGCAGAGACTTAACTGCGCATTCTTCCTTCCTAGTGAGTGGGCCCCATAACATTACTATAACTTCGTGTTTCTAGGTCGGCGAAATCTGCGTCAATTCAGGTGCAAGTGGAACGCAATACTGGGGATTGCAGGGCCTCAGCAATTCCACGTTCAAAGTACAACCCATCACTTCGGAAGGCAAGACGATAGGCGATGCCGAATATACCAGATCTGGCCTGCTCGGATTCTTAGGCCCTGGTGGTTTAGTTTTCATATGTGGATCCAAAGATGGATTGATGACAGTGACTGGTAGGAAGCACAATGCCGACGATATCATTGCTACCGTGTTGGCTGTGGAACCCATGAAATTCATTTATAGAGGAAGGATAGCGGTGTTTAGTCATAGAGTTCTGAGGGACGAGAGGATATGTGTCATTGCAGAGCAGAGGCCTGATTGTAGTGAAGAAGAAGTAAGTAGTCGCTACAAACCCCTGAACAGAGTTGTCTTGTAGATGGTCATGAGTTATGGCCAACTGTATTAATTCAACTCGCTTCTAGTTGATTTTGAAGAGTAAAAATCAATTTATTCGCATAATCGGTTCATAATTTTATCGTCATTCTAGACAGGTTGTGTGGGGTAGGTCTTCACTATCCATAGCTTATCATTAGATGTAATGAAATGAAGCGATATCGAATCAACTCTATTACAATTATTTGCCGATAATGGCCCAACGCATTGCCAACGATGGCCCAACGCATTGCCAACGATGGCCCAACGCATTGCCGACGATGGCCAAACGAATTGCCGACAAGGCATCAAATACTGGAATCGAATTTGGGTCTAGAGAAACGACAAAAATGATTTAACTACTCAAAGTTTTGATAAACAATTTTATTATTCCAGAAACAATTTTTCTATGTTTTGACTTCGAATCATAACAGTCAAACTATTAACGTTCATTTATTGGCAAACGAATAGGATCTTTAATGATAGCGGAATTATTTGTTTCTCTTCTAGTCTTTCCAATGGATGTCCCGAGTGCTGCAAGCAGTGGACTCGATTCACCAAGTTGGCATCTACTGTTTGGCTCTAGTGCCTCCAAATTACCTGCCAAAGACTCCTTTGGGAGGAATACATCTGTCCGAAACCAAACGAAGGTTCTTAGAAGGAACTTTGCATCCCGCCAATGTTCTTATGTGTCCACATACGTGTGTCACGAATTTACCTAAACCACGAGAAGTACATTCAGGTAAAACATAGAGAATATCTTGATGTGTTTTAGTGTTTGGGATGTGAATTCTCAAGCATGTTCGTATGTTCGTTCAAATATTGTTTGGAGAGAATTACTTTTGGTATACAAAAACACATTCATAGTTTTTTTTCCAATTATCGTTGTTGAAATTTTCATTATTGGTGCAATTAGATAGTATAACTAACATCTAATATTCATTCAAAATCACACAAAAATTCAATTCTGGCCAAAGACTTATTCATTCATACACACAAATATAATAAAAAATAGAAAACTGTCAGGCTACAATTATAAAAATTTAAATGAACCTAGATCACAAAATGATCACCAACATTATTAAAAAATGCCTAAAATACAAAGAGGTGATACTGATTAGATTAATTGGTAAAAAGGTGAAAAAAATGTACATTACATAGAATTAATTCAATACCTTTTTGCACTGCCTGCACATTTTCCACATCCATTGCACAAAGCATATGTTTATAACATCATGGTTTCCTGTTTTGTTGTTATTTTATATCAGTGTTTTTCCATTTTCAATCATGTGTATTCTAAATGTTTTTCAATTTATCTGAAACTATCCCTATTTATTGTTTAGTTCTTTTGTAAATTGTAATATTTTTGCACATCGATAATTTCTGCATGCTGAACTGCACATTAATATTTTTAGAACTATCTGCACCTATTTTGACAACCTTTAGATATTGTGAAATAGATATATATAAATTATATAAAACTTATTAGATAATTTATTCTGTTAAACATCATAATTTCAACATATTTTATTAATTTAAGAACTGAAGGGGTAGTGTGAATACAACAAACTTCTTAGAATACTAGCAGTTTTCGTATTGATTATCTTCCCAAATATTTTGTTATCAACCCATATCATTACTTTGAAAATTATGAAATGAACTAAAACTACCCTTAAATAAATTCTTCGACGAAATATTATTCTAAATGGCGTAACAGTCAAGTCATTTATTAGATTGCAGTTTAGTATTGATTTTTGTTGTAGGTACTATTGACAAAAATTTCTGTATATAGATAGAACTTTTTCAATTACAGTGGATAGTTTCAGATATTTTTTAGGTGTGACTCACAATAAATGATGCAAATTTTCTTCAACTAATCTGTGGTTATTATTCACAGAAAACATTGGTAGCATCTACTAACATGAGAGTTCATTAGCTAACTGTATACAAATAGTCCCCGAATATTTCTAGTTATTGTTGAGTAATTTGAAATTGTGTATTTATGAGAGCAAAATTCTTTCAGCGTTGCTTAGAATTCTCAGCTATAAATAATATAATCTCGAAACTACTGTTTGCGAGGCTATGTTACAAGCGAAGTTAACTGTGATATGTCATGTTTCTTCCAATTTGCTTGAAATACAGGATGTTCGGATATTGGATAGGATCTCGTTAAGAGTATGTGCTGGCAGATATATATTCAAAAATTTATTTTTTGACTGTTTCTGTGAAAAACATCCAGTTATTAATCACTTCCTTCACCCTTTTGATAAGTTTTCTCACATTTTGGGTTGATTATTTGGTTGGAATGATCTCTGTAGTTCATTCACGAAAGTTTGAGCCGTCGGTTGGCCATGACAATTTGGCATATTCCACTGTAGCCGGGTTTCACAAAACTCCAATCAGCTTGATTATTGAAATGTCATCATTTCTGTGCAATTTTCAGTTCATTTTTGACGTAAACCATCGACTAAATTCAAAATCAACGATTTGATTGCCCGATCAAGCTTTGTGAAACCGAGGGTGTGTATATTAAAATTTTAGTATATGTTAATATTAAAATTTTAGGTTATGTTGTTTATTTTCTTGTCAGATTGATACGCAATGTTATCAGTATAACATAGAGTTCTCTGATAACTTGAAAGCTCGTCGGACGAGGCCGGGTATATTCGGCAACGTTGACTTTATTTTGCGTTATGCAAATACTGCCAACTTCAGATAAATAAACAAACACCTACTATGCGCTCAAACTTCCGTGAAAGGACTATATAAACAGGGTCTCTATAAATGATTATAACAACGCAGTTGGCGTTGGACTGTTATAAATATTTATATTCTGGTGTAAACTTCAATTTAAACAAACGATACTGTGAGTTTAGATTGGTCATTCAGATAGAAATTGAATAATGTGACTGGAATTATAAATTAGTAGAGTTTGCATGAGAAACGACAAGATAAAAAATTTTCAAAGCACACTACGATGTTTCAATCATTTATAAAGACTCTGTATAATCCTTTTGAAGAATCGTTCAGAACTTACGAACACCTGGATTACATCTCATAATATTAATGAGATTTATTCATTAATGAAAGTTGAAAGTAGTTTGCTCTCATTTTTAATTTCCCCCATGTTTATCGTTGAAGCTCTTGAACTCTTCTACCCCTCTGTATTCGAGACAAGGAGCGGGTAGTTGGTAGTGGTTCCCTCTTTACTCTTAACTAACTGACAGCTTTGCTTGAGAGATGCTACAGCATGGTATTCCCTTGCGTTTCAGCAACCGACTGTGTTTCAGACGTTGGACCCGCGTCTGTTATCGTGGGAAATCTTGTGCAAGGTAACAGACTGGCCTGTGCTCAAGGCAGGGATGTTGGGGGTTTGCAGGAGGAAGAAGACACTTCGAAAAAGGTTAGTTCATTACTAGAATTAAAAATAATCCAAGAGGGATGATACAATTTAAAATGGTTATAATGGCAACACTGTCTATTACTTTTGTTTGTTGTTCAGTAGGTTATGCCATTCAATTGAGGAAAAATACACTCTTCAAAAACGTTTAGAAAGTTTTATTTTGTTTCTTCAGAATAAAATCCTAACGAATATGGGTGGGAATGCCTTTTAAATGGAAGGTCAAATCTATTTTAAATACAACCAACCAACTTTTGTCACAAAATATGCAATAACAAGTTCATAAAAAAATTGGTCATAACTTGAGTTTTTCTACACTAATAAGAGGGACATACAGGGTTTTCCTTTTAAGCTGGCCTATTAGACGTTTTTGGAGAACTAGTGTATATTTCGTTCTTGAATTTTAGGTGGAGCCTTGAGGATGAAGGAACTCTTCGCCAAAAATATTTTCAAATCGACAGTGTTGCCACGTCTTTCCCAAACGCATATCTACTTTCTTATTTCAAATGGAACTACCTATATTTTTATTCGTATATCGATTCAATACCAAATTCGCAGTATAACCCTATTGAAAAAATTTCTCTTGCTTGCACTGTTGCCAAGTTATGCACCATTTCTTGAAATTTTTGACATCTGCATTACCAGTTTTGAAATGCAATATCTCGATTATTTTTTATGCGAACGGAACCAAACTCAGTCTTATAGTAGACGATCCATGCACTCATGTGATACATTCAGTATTTCGATACATGCTAAGGTTTTTCGAAGATTTTGCTCCGATAATGTGGAACTGAAAATTGAAATATTTCGAGATTTTCAAATGGCAACACCATATTTATTTTACAGCATTCGATTCGAAATAAAAAATGAATGAAAGTCTTCTTTTACACTAATTATTTATTTTGGATATTTTTAATGTTCGAAGGTGATTTATAGACTAAATTGGAGCAGTGAATTTGTGTTTTTATTAGTGTTGGGACCACTCGAGTAGAAAATCACTCGAGTACTCGATTATTCAAATGATCGACACTACTCGATTATCAAAAAAACCGCTCGTCACTCGAAATCGATATGAGTCATGTGTTATTCAATCCGATTTCTCGAGCGACGAGTGATATCTTGATAATCGGACTGTGTCGGTTATTTGAATGGTTGAGTACAAGCCCGATATTCGGTGTTTTCGCCCGGCATTAACCATATATAATCGCGATCTTTGAGTGAATTCTCATCCGATAGTTCTTATTAGACAGAAATTAGTTGGTGAATGGGTGATGACTGGGGAAAGTGAGGTTGTCGAGTATTTTCTGAACTCAATAAAATGTAGAGATGTTTTAAGGTATTCGTTTATAAAACTGAAAAAATCAACAAAATTAAAATTTTTACTGAAAAACATCTTATCATCATATCTAATAACGGAAATGCTGCTTCAAATTTGTAGTACTGCCATAATAAGACAAAACTTTTCTACAAATATTGCAAGTCGCAAATTTTTTATCATTATTTTTATGGAAATAATTCCATACAGCGGACTTTTGTTTTGATCCCATGATAATTAATAATTATTAATACGATACACGCGTGACGCGAGCTTCAATTTCGAGGACAGAAGATATAAACAAAATCGCAAGTCACAACGCAATGAATGTAGAGGCCGTACAGCGCTGAATGAGCGGTGAGCGGTTAGCAATGCATGATCGCTTATTCGCTTGCAACTCGGCCGATTACGAATATAATCGAGGGTGGGGATCAGGCGAAAAATCGCTCGGTGGGTATCAAGCGAAAAATCGCTCGATTATCGCTCGGTTATTTGGATCGCTCGATCATCGAGTACTCGGTTATTGAAAGTACTCGATTATTCCCAACACTAGTTTTTATAGCGAAAAACGTGACGTGAAGATGGAACATTTTTGGAACTTTGGGGTCCATATTTTCTCAACTAAGACAGACCGCCACCTGTTGGTCTCACTAAATGTTGTTCAGGAAGACTCAGTGAATACAATGACACCAAAACTTGGTCGATATCTGCTGGTCACCGAAATTCGATATTTACCAAAATTGCTTTTCTGCATTATCAACAGGGAAATTGTTGCATATTTTCTCGAACTTTCATAAAGTCATATTCTGTCTAAAATGTTACCAAAATTTCATTTTTTCCATTTCAGCAACAATTCATCACAGAAATCCTACGTTGGAGGGCGCATAGTACCTCAGATCACACACTGTTTACCTTATTGAACAGCAAAGGTACGGCTGCCAAGGTGCTTACTTGTTCAGAACTACACAAGAGGGCCGAGAGAATCGGCAACCTTCTGAACGAGAAAGGGAGGATAAACACTGGTGATCATGTGGCCCTGATTTTCCCACCGGGATTAGATTTAATATGCGCTTTCTATGGATGTTTGTACGTAGGCGCTGTACCTGTAACTATAAGACCCCCGCATCCCCAGAACTTACAGACTACCCTTCCTACTGTTAGGATGATTGTGGACGTATCGAAATCTGTTTTAGTATTATCTTCACAGGTGAGTGAATTTTCCAATAGGCATCTGAAAAAAGAACTAGAACTATTAATATTGACATGGAAGTACAGTAGAACTCCAACTATCCGAATTAATGGGGACCGGGACCCATTCGGATAATCAAATATTCGGATAATCGGAGTTTTTAAAAAAAATTGCCATTAGAGAGAAAAAAAGCTACGTTTTGATATTGCACTATTTTTTTATTGAATTAAATGAAAGAAACATGATATTTTCACATATTTTAAATATAAATAAAATGTACTAATGTACAAGTTTAGAAATAAAAATCATTGTTTTTCAAACATCTCCGTCAATGTAAGCTGTTTTTTGGACAAATTTTTTTCTGAAAGTGATTCGGATAATCGGCGATTCGGATAGTCGGAGTTCGGATAATTGGAGTTCTACTGTATTTGGTTGTATTGTTTATGTGTATATCTGCTTCATTAAAATTTGGATTTTTCTTCAATATATCAAAATTTCAGAAATCTATAGTGAACGAGTGTATTACTGTGTATATTATATTTTTATTTGCTGTGAAGACGGTGGGTGTCATCATTTGTTTAAATTTATTTCAGCCATAGTGAAAGATGAATTAGGTTAAAAGGCTATTGAGGAAATTAAGGAAAACAAGTTTGTTTGTTAGGCAGTTGAATTAACTTCATTTTATTATATTCAAACAGTACTTTTCTCTTTTTCAAGAGCATTCTTCAGTGGGTTTTCCTTTGTTCAGATTTCCTTGTCTCAACCTTTCAGTTCTACTACTAGAACTAGAACATTCCGGTTGTTCCTCCTTTCTGGTAGTAAATCCAACAGGAAGATTTCTGGTAGCCGCAGCAGTATTTTTCAAAAACTACCACTGTTATGAACTGAGATCTGTAAACGATTAACCACATGAATCTAATTTAACCTACAAGTTTTGTGTAATCCGTACTTACCTCTATAAAAATAATCGTCATCTACAAAATGCAAGGAGCAAACTTTCATATTTCCCGTGACTGGGTTACCGATTTTATGTTTCAGTTGCCAGGCTTTTCGTCGACCCATCAACACTTTGTCACTTTACACCTCGATTTCCCTTCTACCCAAACACAAAATTTATCCCTTTTTTTCTCAGGAAGAACAGTGGGGTACTGAACAATAGCGGTTTGAATGAATTATTTTCAAAAAATTATTAATAATGTTAAATATTCACATTAATCATCACAACACAATGCAAAATGAAAGAATTATGTCAATATTAAAGGTTACTCAGATCGTCACCAGAGGCCGTATCACTTAGCTTGATTTGCCTATAGGACCTTTCTTTTTGACTCTGCATTACTTCCAAAATGAGTTGAAATGCATTTTATTCGACAGTATTGTGATTTTGAACTGATGCGCATATATCTTCCAACTGATGTTGCTTATCGACAAAATCGATCAATTTTCATTCACAAAATAAATTTCACTCAAATCGGAAATATTATTATGAAAATATAAAGATTCTTGGAATATTTAATATTCCAATCGAATTTTATATGGTTCTGTTAACACTATGGTCACAAATTTTTGCATGAGGCTTATTATGAGCATCTTACACGTGGCCGCAAAATTTCATTCCGATTGGTTCCATTCGTCTGAGATATTGAAGAACAATAATTTTGAATGCCCATATTTTATGGAACACCCTGTACGATTTGGCTGGTAGACGAACTTAACCGCGGCTTTTGGGAACCGAAATCACCCTGAAAATCTCAAGTCTCTAGGACAAACCCTCCGAAAGTTATCGTGCTCACGGCTGGACTCTGTTCATGATAACAATAATAGTATTATTCTCATTTTTTCTACTCTCGGTCTGCATTGGCGGTAATTAATAATCTATATTATTTTTTTAA
Source organism: Propylea japonica (assembly GCA_013421045.1). Lineage (NCBI taxonomy): Eukaryota > Metazoa > Arthropoda > Insecta > Coleoptera > Coccinellidae > Propylea > Propylea japonica. Next base: position 95,402,367 of record CM024239.1, read on the forward strand.
ATTTCATTCGGAACCTTGGTTGATATTCAGCTTTGTGGTATGATCTAATAAGAAATTATGGTATAATACAATTAAATTTTGACCTTTAATTCGATTCGATTTTATTTCAGGCTGTGATCAAGCTTCTGCGTTCCAAAGAGGCCAGTAACGTAGTGGACATCAAGTCGTGGCCACTGATATTAGATACAGATGACATGCCCAAGAAGAAATTACCGGTACTTTATAGGGCCCCGGCCGCAGAAATGCTCGCATATTTGGATTTCAGCGTTTCCACAACCGGTATGTTAGCCGGTATAAAAATGTCCCACGCAGCAGTAACGAACCTCTGCAGGAGTATGAAGCTTTCCTGCGAGTTGTATCCGAGCAGGCACATCGCTTTATGTTTGGATCCGTATTGTGGTCTCGGTTTTGCTTTATGGTGAGAAAAAAATATTGTTTTTATCACGAACACTTTGATATCTACTACCCATAATCAACACACCCTACTGTAGTCCAGTGTGCCAATGCAACCACTGTAATGCACAATGAAATGTAGAATCACGAAAATTGGAGCAAACATAAGAAAAATACCCAAAGTTAGGTTAATATTTATAAACAACATGAGGGGTGAATAAGTTTCAACAATTTTGGGGACACCGTGAAAGTTTCGGTTTATGAAATTGAAAGATTCTTGTTGTCGGTAACAGGATAGCTGTTGCAGTAAAATTGTACAATTTCCAGTTCATTCTCAACAGGAGAATACAAAAGTAATTTTCAACAGAATGATATGGATTTTAATGCTATTTGGAAAATAAACTAAATTGTAATTTGACAATACATTACACGTCAATCAAGTATACTTCCAGACTTGATTCTTTGTGCAGTTTTTTGGCAGTTTTTACCAGTATGGCATGGCGGCGCCGCGACGAAACTTCTCTGGTATCTATGATTCGATCGAATATCATTTCATTCAAAAAGTGACTAGTGCCATATTTTTGGACATCTCATTCATTTCCTATCAAAAAAGAAGACTCAAATTAAAAGATCCTGTATTTCCCCTCAGCGTTCTAAGGGAAAATAAATCAGAATTCAGTTTCATTTATCGTTATTAATGCTCATCCACAACTGAGTTCCTGAGTAACCAATAACTTCTTTTTCAGGTGTCTCAGCAGCATTTACTCAGGCCATCACTCGATCCTCATCCCGCCATCGGAGATAGACGTTAACCCGGCCCTCTGGTTGACAGCTGTCAGTCAAAACAAAGTCCGTGACACATTCTGCTCTTACGGCGTCATGGAACTCTGCACCAAAGGACTTGGATCTTCGGTAAACCAGTTGAAATCGCGCGGTATAAACCTGGCCTGCGTCAGGACGTGCGTGGTCGTGGCCGAAGAAAGGCCTAGAATAAATTTGACAACCAGCTTCTCAAAATTATTCAGCGCTTTAGGTTTAAGCCCCAGGGCTGTGTCTACAAGTTTCGGCTGTCGCGTAAACGTAGCCATTTGCCTACAAGGTGCCTCCAGTCCCGAACCCTCCTCTGTATACGTAGATCTTAGGGCCTTACGCAACGATAGGGTCAGTTTAGTGGAAAGAGGCAGTCCCCACAGTCTGTGCATAATGGAAAGCGGGAAGTTGCTGCCCGGAGTCAAGGTCATCATCGCAAACCCGGAAACCAAGGGTCAGTGCGGTGATTCTCACCTCGGCGAGATCTGGGTGCAGAGCGGACACAACGCGAGCGGATATTTCACCATTTACGGTGACGAAAACGAGTACAACGATCATTTCAACGCCCATTTGGTCACGGGGAACACCGGAGAGGTTTACGCAAGAACTGGATATCTGGGTTTCCTCAGAAGAACCGAAAGCACCTCGATCGCCGGATCGAACAGAGGTGCTTTGGAAGAAACCATTTTGGTCGGTAGAGACAGCGATACGGAGTCCCTGAATTCTTCGCATCACATACTGAGCGCGTCGTCATCTGACAGTCCCGAACAGCACGATGCCGTGTTTGTGGTCGGGGCTCTGGATGAGACCATAATGCTCAGGGGCATGAGATATCATCCTATAGATATTGAGAATAGCGTGCTGCGGTGCCATAAGAAAATTGCAGAATGGTGAGTTGATTTTTGTTCAATGCTGATATAAGGGCTATTTGTTTGGATTGGTGAGTTGCTCTTGAGCATCTCAGGAGCTCGAAGTAATGACCTATAGTCCGTTCACGAAAGGTTGAGCCGTCGGTTGGCCATGATAATTTGACATATTCCACTGTGTATATTAAAATGTTAGGTTATGTTCTTTATTTTCTTGTCAGATTGATATGCAATGTTGTCAATATTGCATAGAGTTATCTGATAACTATCAAGCTAGTCGAATGAGGCCGAGTACATCCGGCAACGTTGACTTTATTTTACATTATGATAGCAATTACTGCCAACTTCAGATAAATATACAAACGCCTACTATGCTCTCAAACTTTCGTGAACGGACTATATGTATAGGCGTTTTCGGATACTTACTCGGGTCAACCCGATCACAAACCTTGGAAAGTACGGTCTATTAACTCGATCACTGACTCAGGTTGATCTATAGTAACCCTACACGTGAGCAGGCTCGTAGAGTCACCGCATGCGCACTGCAGTTCAGTTTTGTATTTGAAAAAGGCGGGAATAAGTCTTCTACTCTTTTCTTAGTAATTCCATATTTTCTATTCCTAAAAATTATGGAAAGAGAAGAGAATTTGGCTCAGTGTAAAATGTGTGGTTCCATGAGCCGAGAAAATAATGTGAAACAACTTCTTCATAACTTTGTATGTAGATCTTTCTGTGTTAAAGCTAAAGCCTTCTTTAATATAGGTACTCAAAGATAACATTGAACATGCGAGGGCGCATCAGAAATTATAAGAAAGATTTCACAGAAGCCAATAAATCCAAGCAAAGCTAGAGACAACCAGTAAATAAACTGGAACTGAAAAAATAAATTCTCTACTTCTTTTAACATAAGTAATCAAAAATACATTAAACATGAAAGGGCACACCACAAATTATAAGAAATATTTTACAAAAGCCAAAAAATGCAAAGCTAGAGACAATCCGAAAATAAACTGGGACTGAAAAAATAAATCCTCTATAAATTATTTAACATCGTAGGGTCGCTTGGAAATATTTTATCTTATGGTTTTTTATGCAGAGTCTACGAATTTATAATTCCAGTGACATTATTCAATTTCTTAAGGAATGACAAGCCTAAACTCGAAGGATCAGTTGTTTGAATCATAGTTTACATCAGAATATAAATATTTAAAATAGTCCAACGCCAACTGCCCTGTTATAATCATTTATGGAGACCCTGTATTTGGTGATGTTATTGATATGACTGTCACTTCAAATCCTAAACCTGATGTGTTCATGTTCATAAACTCAGAACCCGGGTCCGTGATCCGAGTGGATGCGTAACGTGACCCAATGGATCGAGTTAGTAACCTTGAGTAAGTTTCCGAAAACGCCTTATGATTAGAGCTTGTAGTTGGCTGCGTCAAGAAATGTGTGAAGGCATCACTAGGTTTACTTTCTATTCTGAGATTCCACCTTCCTTATTTTCAAAGAAAGAGTTGAAAAGTGAAATTTTAACATCTTTCTCTCAGTTATTATATCTCAACGTTGAAATTAAATTAATAGTAGTTTTTTTTATTTACAGCGCTGTTTTCACTTGGACCAACCTTTTAGTTGTAGTGGTAGAATTAGATGGTAATGAAAGTGAAGCCTTGGATTTAGTACCCTTAGTCACAAATACAGTACTAGAAGAGCATCATCTCATAGTTGGAGTGGTCGTAGTTGTAGATCCAGGAGTTGTACCAATCAACTCACGAGGAGAGAAACAAAGGATGCATCTGAGAGATGGATTTTTAGCAGATCAGTTAGATCCAATTTATGTGGCGTATAATATGTAAGATGTAATATTGATCGGTTATCAACTCTTAGTTTGTAATATTGGGTAATTTTCCGGTGTAGGTGTCTTAAAGGCCTCATTTATGGTTTACTCTTTATTTAAATGCCTAAGCTTTCATAAAGAGTAAACCATAAATAAGTCCTTTGAGATTCCTACACCCGAAAACCACCCAATATTATATGTAAGATGTAATTTATTGATTATCGGTTTATGTAGTACATTTTAAGTGATCACAGAAACTTTTGAAGCAGATAATACTGTTATGATATCCTTGCGTTTTAATGTTATAACAATTTTATCACACCTACCCTGTTCATCGAACTCATGACTTGGATAATTTCAGTAAATCGACAAAAAAATTGCTCTCTGAAACATATTACTTCAGTATTAATTACTTCAAAAGTAAATTATTTATTGGTGATCACTAAAATGATTTTTATTATATCCTTTTGTACAACACTAGCAAATTCTGGATAAAGTCATATAATTTGCATCAGCTGAAAATTTTGCACAAATTTTATAACGGTTGTTGGAAAGCTCAAAAAAGATTTATATTTCTATGAGAAAATTGTTACAAAACTTGTTAGTTGTGTCTGATTGGTCAGAGTTTTTTACACTACAAGTTTTGTTCGAAAAATCATTCAAATGTGAAATTTTCAAAAAAATATTCCAGCTCAAATTTTCAAGTCTCAACATTTTCATGTTAGTAGTTTAGATGTAAATATAATGGCCTACTGCCGATAGTGTATTGTATCAATAGTTTGTACAGTCAACATCTCTCTTCTGGTATTTTTTTAGAGTATGAGTATTTTAATCCAAGCGAACTATCATGTGATTATGAACTATTTGTGATTTAAGTTAGCTGTAAGCATCATTTTTGATTTATATATTTACGTGTTCCATAAAAGTTATTTCTTGAAGATAATAATTATCTGTTAAGAGTCTAGTCTAATTTTAATTTGGCCGCTTCCTCAAGATTTCTTGAGATAATAAGTGAAATTTTGTGGTTGTGAAAATGAAAATTGAATTATTTTCTGCAATTTCCATAATTCATTTCTGTCTTTTTTGTATCCATAATGAACATCACTCAAATTTTTTGAAGAATTCACATATAATTTGTTTCTGTAAACAATAAAAATTTAGTTGAATATAACGAATGAACATGATCGAGTGCAATTTAGGAAAATATGAATTGTGAAATATGGAATTAATATAAGAATAAATAACAGTTCATAATTCTAACAAGTTGTAAATTGACTGAAAATTCAAATACATTTAATAGTAACATCCAGTAGTGGATTAACAATTTTATTTTCTGAAATATTTATTTATACCTTTGTTAGTATTATTTCTTGAGCAAACCCAAAGCTCTTTCAATATTTTGATATTTTTAACCAACTTTGTGTGACAATATGATTCTTGTTTATTTATATTATGAAATTGCCATTTTAGGCTGAGAATGATTGTTTCTGAAAGAGTTTCATGAATAAAAACAGCAAATAAATGTACCTTTATATCGAATTGTATTATTTTAATCTTATAACTAATAAACAAAAGGAATTTCGCAATTGCAAATATTAAATATGAAAGTGGAGAATTAAATTAGTCGATTAATATCAACCTTAGACTAAAGTCTTTAGTCTAAGATATCAACCAATATTTCGGAGATAGTCTCGCAAACGTTCATAGAAAGTACATGGAGTTAATATCATTCAGAGCATCCATAGGCACTTTGGGGCTATGAACTGAAGAAACCTACGATCTCTTATATCGTGAAAGCGGCACAGTAGGCATCTATAGTCCGTTCACGAAAGTTTGAGCGCATAGTAGGCGTTTGTTTATTTATTTGAAGTTGGCAGTATTTGCTGTCATAACGTAAAATAAAGTCAACGTTGTCGAATGTATCCGGCCTCCGAAGAGCTTCCGAGTTATCAGAGAACTCTATGTTATATTGAAAACATTGCGTATCAATCTGACAAGAAAATAAACAACATAAACTAAAATTTTAATAAACACAGTGGAATATGCCAAATTTCCATGGCCAACCGACGGCTCAAACTTTCGTGAACGGACTATATATCTCTTTACTAGACCAATAAACCTCCGACACATTCAGCCATTCAGGAGGTCGTTTGCGAATAACAATGAAGGAATTTTAAATTCTGCACGTTCGGCGAGTTTTAAGTTTTTTTTCCTTTCTTTCACAAGCAGAGCAGTTGTCTCTGGTACCAAGTATCAGATATCAAGTAATTAGATTGTGCTGTAAGGACGACACAAACGACAAACCTCCCCTAGACATTTCACAACGCCCATGCCCTCGCCGGGATTCGAACCCTGGACCACCGGCAGCTTCAAGTTTGATTCAGAGATTAGAACATAGAATATAAAATATTCTTTATTCAAATAATTACAGACTACTCTGTGGTTTGATCATCGATGCTTCGTTCTGTTTCTGTGCCTCTGTGCAAGGTTGCCACTTTAGTAGAATTTCTACTAAATCTGGTGGAATAGGATGTCGATCTAGTGACTGAAATTTGAATCTGGTAGTTGGTAGAAATTCTGGTGGGCAACGAAGTAATTCTAGTGGATTTCTGGTGGTTCTTGTGCAGGGCTGGATTTTAGGCTAAGCATCTCGCATCTGTTGTCATTGGTACGGAAGATTTATGCGAGTCATAGCGTGATTAAGTGTATAGTCCGTTCACGAAAGGTTGAGCCGTCGGTTGGCCATGGAAATTTGGCATATTCCACTGTGTATATTAAAATTTAGGTTATGTTCTTGTCAGATTGATACGCAATGTTGTCAATATTGCATAGAGAGTCGAATTTTGGCGAGCTGTGGTTACATGTAACTATCTAACTATCACGTGATCATTTGACAGAAAATACGTGTATTAACTGTCAACTATGTAACTATGGTAAGCTGTAGTTACATCGCCAAAATTCGACTGAGTTGTCTGATAACTCGCAATCTCGTCGAACGAGGCCGGTTACATTCGGCAACGTTGACTTTATTTTACGTTATGACAGCAAATACTGCCAACTTCAGATAAATAAAAAAACGCCTACTATGTGCTCAACCTTTCGTGAACGGACTATAGTAGAAATCTACTTTTTAGTAGAGTTCAGGCTATCCGGTACTGGATATCACTACATTCGCAATCATAGATAAATAAACTCTTATTAGAGTTTATTTCGTAAAGTTAGACTCCTTTGGGTGCGCAAATCACTCATCGATTGTGCTGCCTCTATACATATTTTCTTGAAATATCCTTCCGCTTAGATACCTGCACCTCGGTGGTGAAATTGTAAACTAGTCTATATAAGCTTTATAAATGAATAAATTTTCGAATAATTCACTCAATTTTCAAGAATAGGCCCTCAGAACGTGAAAAAGTTAGTAGAAATCTGGTAAATTCAGGTGAAAATAATTTTAGTAGAATTCTGGTGGATTTCATTCCTTAATTTAGTAGAAAACTGATTGTGACTTTTGGCAACCCTGCCTCTGTGGGTGTTTTTGTATTCTATGTTTACAGCACCCTCAACAACAGCATTTTCTTCGAAAATCGAAAGTAAAATTAACGAATAATCTCCTAACAGTTAGTTCCCAATATCCATTCATTTCAGAGATTGTTAAAACTTTAACCAATATTTGTCATTGAGATATATTCAAACATGTATCGAACAGATAAGCAATTCATGAAAAACCCGGCGACTGCCTCACAACGGATTTACATTGGTGGTCTCCCAACTACAGTAGTAGCTGATGACTTGGAGCTGAAGTTCAGACAACATGGTCAAATTTTAGGAATAGTTTTGCAGAGGGGATTTGCTTTTATCCAGTATGAAACAGATGAAGAAGCCCAAAGTGCTATTCGCTTGGAGCAGGGTTCTATGATACATGGCAGAAAAATTGTTGTTAGACATGCTATGCAGGATAGAAATCGGGGTAACATGAACGTTTCTAATCCTAATGTTAAACCCCAAGATAACAACTCACAGAAAACTCCTACGAATAACCAAAATGTTGGTATTTCCAATTCAACCGTCAAGAAAACTGAGCAAGAAGAACCTCCAAAATCTGTCCAACCTCCTGATGAAGATGTTGGTAGATCACCAGGCTATGAAGAGAAAGAAATGGAAATGATAGCAGAAAAATTTCAAGAAGCAGATATGCAACCAGAATTTCCACCAAAACCTCAAAGTGTCATATCATCAGAGAACATTGATGATGAGGATTCTAGAGGCCAGAAGAGAAAACGAGCCTTAAGGGGAAGGAGAGGTAAACCTAGAACTGATGATAGATTCATTCCACACCCTCCACCTTTAGATAGGGATAGATTCAGGGGTGCTATGCCTTATCCACATCCACAAGAAAGATATCCAGAGTTTGAAGCTCCCTTACCTATGATGGACAGACCTGAAAGGAATGATTGTGAAATCATCGTTGTTTCCAAAATGCTAACAGAATACGCAGAATATATTGAGTCAAGGTTAAAGTCGTTAGGACTCATTGTTGATCTGTTATTCCCCAATGAAGATGTACCTATAGGTCGAGTTTTAGCAAACATTTCTAGCCGTGGTTGTTTATATGCTATACTTATCATGCCGCAAAACATGGATAACCAAAGTTTAACTCTTAATGTTTTACATGGAATACCCCAAGAACATAGGAATATGCCTGTGGATGATGCTCTCCTATTTATCACCAGAAATTTTGAAGCTTACATGCGAGGTGAAAATATATCAACTGCAGATAATGAGACCAAAATGACGATACATGATAAACATCCAACTGGAGTACAGTTGTTGCTGAATATGCTAGCAGAAAATAGAATATTAACTTCAGTTCAGTATGACAGGATACTAAAATACTTGGAAGAAAGGAGAGAATTACAAGTACAATTCGAAGTGAGTGAAGGCATCGAAGTTAGTAATGAGAATCAAGTGAATAAGCAAGCAGAATTACAGAATCGTATAATGAATATATTGAACAAATCTACGGACAATAGCAAAGCTGATAGTGAAGCTGCAGGAATTGTAGCTCCTCCCCCTCCCCCAACTACAACTTCCACACCTCTTTTGAAGGATCCAACAGTGCAGAAAGCGCTAGACAGTTTGTTATCCGGGGAGATGTTTAAAAATATTGCCACTGGATAAAGCTGGTGAAAATAGTTTGCGCACATATTTGATCCATGAAAATGATAGATTTATTATATTAAGAATTTTATCTTGAAGATAGAACAGTAAGTTCGTACTACAATATTCAACTGAAATAAAAGTTTTTCTGGCGAGTGCATTGTATGTTATTACTTTCCAGATGTGGGGAAAATGCAGTATCGTTAATAACATCAATTAAGTTTTTATAATTTACAGTCCGAGATTTGCGAAGAATTGATTTTGATTGTCCGTATACTATAAGTTCAATAGATGATTTATGTGTATAGATTTTCACCATCACCACCATGTCCATTAACAAATATTTTGTTTTACTATGAGTATGCTAATTGAATTGATTGAAACGAATTCATTTCAAGTATTTCCCAGTAAATGGAAAGGTGATTAATTTTTTGAATGAAATATTTTGGTGAACTTACACTAGTTAATAAACCAAGTTTCTGATGAAATTGTGAATTTTGCCATTGTATTACATAGAGATATACAAGAAATTTTATTCCATTATCTGCACATACTCAGTTATAATTTTGGAGTTGAAAACATAAATCCTTTAATTCATAAAATTTTTTCATATTGTTTGAAAATAAAACTAGGTTTCTGATGACCAAATTCAAGTATATTTCATTTGTCATTACTTATTTGACCTTTATGTTATGTGTAAATAGATTTTCTAATCGTTAGATTAATAATTATTATCATAGGGAAGTAATTATAGGTACTTTAATAATATTATTAAATGTATTGAAAAACATAAAATTATTTATTCATTTAGAACATGTTCCATCAATAATAGGTTTACAATTACTATTCCAAATCGCATCCCAATTTCCGAAAAAAGTAAGTTCACTTTTCATTTTTTCCATATTTCTATTAACAGTTTCATTGGAAGGAAATCTTTCAAACAAGTCTAGTAGCAGTTTGGAAAGTTGTTTTTCATTGGAAAAGATGTATCCGTTTTTTCCTTCGACCACCAACTCATTCAATCTGAAAAAAATTTAAATTAGATAATTATACTGCAATACTAATAATTATTTTGATCAACAAACAATGTTGTTCAATCTTGAGAAATATTAATAGACAGAATACTTCAGCACAGAAAAGTGAAACAAAAATCAATTAACTTCAGGGTATACAGTGTGTTTGGTCATGAGTTAGCGATATTTTAAGGTCATCAAATATACATAATGTTATTGACAAAAACACCCAAACTTGGAAGTTTACCCCCTCAGTTTTGGAGTAGCCTCCATTTTAAATTCACTTTTTTATTTTCGTTGACCCTTCCAAATAATATCGATTTCTTTGGATATAAAGGTCCTACAGATGTGAAAAAAATGTTTTTTGAAAGATGATACTACCACCTTTCATTGAAGTATAACAATATATTAACACGCAAGGATATTAGCTACAAAACAACAATCACATCATTTCTGTAAGTTACATGATTTGAGAGTTATTGCTGTTCGAACATGACCCTTATGAAAATTGATAAAATAAAAAAAACCTCACAACTGTACTTTCGATAAATTCAATTAATCATAAAAATTGCTCAAAATGGCCGCCTCTGCTCTGTAGACAGGCAGTGGCCTTCATGACAACTTGTCTTGTGTCTTTTGCTGGTGTAGTGATCATGTTAGAGCAGCAATAACTCTCAAATTATGTAACTTACAGATATGATGTGATTGTTGTTTTGTAGCTAATATCCTTGCGTGTTAAATCTGATAGGCCACTCACCTTGGGACACCCGATATATATTCTTTTGAAATCAAGAGCTAACATAATACAATACATAAAATAAAAATTCATAAATGAGGTAAGAAATAAACATAGAAATACCTCTTCGTGTGAATAATACTGCATTGTAATCAACTAAGCTCTAGAGTGAGATGAAAAGAATTTCACTGGAGAGTTAGATTTTCAGTTCTTCAATTCCTGAACATAATATAACATTTTCATAATTTTGCCTTAGCTATAATTAACGGAATAGCCTTAAGCAACAATAAATTGCCACTAAATTAATAAAATAAATCAGTTTATGAACGTCAAATCCAAATGAAAATGTAAACACATCGCATTGAGAAACTAAACACTAACAGACGATGTTGCCAAACTGACAGAATTGTCTATAACAACACAAGCTGTTAGTATCAGAGTAGGGGAGCGGTAGACCAATTATTATTTATTATCCCAATACAGAAAAAACGGCAACGCCCTAATGTTGTTCGCATACATAAACAGATTCTAAATGGCTGCATAACAAATGCGTGAAGGCAACTCTGGGTGTACTTCTTACTTTGAGCATTTAACTCTAATATGTACTTACGCTTTGAAGTCATATGCTAATACTGGTACATTGGCACCAAAAAGATCGACAATTTTCATTGGCAAGTCTAATCCGCTGGAACTTGTATGGAGGGAAATGCCAATATCGGCACAGCCAATAAAAAGAGGGTAATCTTTATCTTCTAACCAGGGAGTAATCACTGTGACATGTTTCCATCCCCTAGATGCAATATTTTTCAGATAAAATTCTTTCAAAGGTCCTTTTCCAGTGATAGCTACCAACATATTTGGTAATTTTCTATTGTTTCCACTGTTCCAATGGTTCTCGTAGTCTAAACAATGAAAAATTCGTTACATAAATGATAATTATCGATTTTCAATTGATATGTAGATCTTCATAACATTTTTCAATTAATCAATAATCTTAAACACAAAACTTACATTTTCATTGAACAATAGAAGAAAAAAGTTTTCCATTCTAAAGAGCAAATCAATTAAATAAAAATGTTATCTGAAAATGTAAATTCCTTAATGACTCATTCATGTGATTAAAATGTTGAATTTCAATAGCTTGATATTGTTACCAGAAACATAATATTGAACTGGCTTGTGCATAAGATTTGATATGGATTTTCAAATCATAAATTAATAAGGAAAATTTAAAGTTTTTCAAGGATTAGATCTTTCATTTTCCAGTTGTATCAAATTCGATTGATTATTTTGATTAACAGCAGATAATACAAACAAGTTGAATTTGAAATGGTATCAGAAAAGAGAGCCATTCAGTATTTCTTCGATTAAGTAATAAAAAATTAATATACCTTGCAGTGCATTCAATAAGACAGAAAAATCTTCATCTTCAGTCCAACTAGTACTTGAAACAACAAATGCTGGTCTATCCATTTTTAGAGACACTCCTGTTTTTGATTCATATTGCGTTAATAAAGTAGCATTCTCATCTGTACTGTCATTGAAAATTTCAAACCCTTTCTTTTTAGATAGATCCTTCAGAATGTATGCTTTGCTTCTCTTGATACTGAACGAAAACGAGCATTTGGGCGATCATATAGTACTTCTGCTCTAAAATACAAGGAAAAACCTTAAGTTATGCAGAAAAGTTGTATGCAGTACACTTAACTATAGTAACATAAATATGCATATTAATTGAAGCAAAACCTTTGTCAAATAACATAATATGTTGAAAATCAAATACTTACTTTACACCCCAGTTATTATATAGATCATTTTTCATCACTTTCGAGACACATAAATTGTAATCAGCTCTCCTTCCCATAAATTCTTCCATTTTTCTTGTTACAGAAACTAAAGTATTCTTTTTTCCAACACTTAATGCCATTATGGTATGAGCATAATTATGCCAATCGATTATAAGTTGAGCACCCATCGATTTACAATAAAACCAAGAAATGAATAACGAAGGAATTGCTGGTGGATTTTGAACCAGAACTATATCTGCCCTTCGTGTTATCACTAACAGAAATAATAGATTGATAGATGTCCATATTGTTTTCCATATATAATTCAACAATTTTGAACTGATTTTCGGACATGGGATTAAAAAATGAGGGTAAATGTTGCAAGATGATGTGATTTGATGTGGCAGTTCAGATTCTCCATAACCTATGATATCAACTGTATGTCCAAATTCTGCCAAAGATGTTGCATGATTCGCCATTCTTGGACTATGACCAATATCTCCTAACACCACAATTTTCACAGTTTTTTTCTTTTCCATATTGCAACTTCACCAGGAATTCTAATGTGCACATCAAAGTAGCTTCAGCTTCGAAGATTGTTTTTGTTTACCTTACCCTTACTCGTTAGTAAAACCACAGAACACGTGTGGTAAAACACGTTGAACAACAAAAGCAAAAGCAAAAGAACTTCAGCTCGTCAGAACTACTGTTGAGTTGACCGCACATGCAATGCAGTGGCGGTTCGTAAAGTGTGAAGAATCATATCAATTGGTGATGAAATATAAACCGGTCAAAAAATCATTACATTATTCTGCAAGCCTATAATAATAGTCCTTATAAAGGAAATTAACTTTACTTATGGTGTGTAGTAATAATATGTGCTTATTGCCTCTCTTTATCTATTTTTTCTGATATATATTTTCATACATTTGCCGTAATTGATCCCAAAATATCAGACTCAGAACGGTATGTGGTCCCATTCTTATATAGGTGGCTTCCATTCCTTTGAAAAATCCAGTAATTCCTTCTGTTTTCCAAATCTTCTGAACACAATCAAAAAAATTTTTATATAATATCCCTTTTCCACTAGCATCTGTATCTACGAGAAAAATATTCTCCTTCAGTACACGCGATTATAAGGCTGTTGGTTTGTGAGGGGTCCAGCGCCTTAGGGAATCAACAGAAATATATTTAGATTCTTCAATACTGTATAAATATTTTTTCATTCAAAATCTCAAAACGAATTTGAGTTTTTCGAAGAATGCATTTTTTATCTAACAATTTCAAGCTTGCAACAAACAAATACACAAATGATTCTACATATGAACCCCATAGTTTTCAAAATTGACTAAATTGAGTACCGTTAGAAGTTACCTTGATTGTAGAGTCTAGTTAAAACCAATTCTAATGGAGCCATGGTAACCGAAATCGCTACACCACCGATCATGCTAGATACGAAACTTTCTAATAGTGGTGAATCTTGCAAAATACCATTTTCTTTCAAATGTTCCTTAATATACACGAAAGATGTCAACTGTGACATGGACCCCACACAGGTTCTCAATATACATGTTAAACTGCCTCTAAACCAACCTTTTACCTATAAAAAGTTATATTATCATTATTGGCCGTATATTTGTATATAAGGGATTTCAAATCTGAACTGTTCTTACACCTTCTTTTCTATAAATGGTACGAAAAGCCCCTAAAGTACTTGAATAATGGCGATGAAGTGAAGAATCTGGTGATTCGGCTTGCATATGTGTTTTAACTAAGAAAAAAGGACTTGCAAAAAATCCTCCAATACCACCGGCAATGGTTGATATAAAAACTGTTTTATGTAGTATAAGCTTTCCATTTTCATCTGACATGAAACCAGTTGATCCTATTTTATCGTATAATCCTGAAAAAAGACAATCAGATTACACTGGAATGCCTTAGAAGTTATCAATAATGCTCAAGATCTTTCGAATTTACCTAATCTTAAACCATTGGCCACAATTTGCCAACCACTAAAAGGAACTAGTCCTTTTTGTAAAGCCAAAATACCTTCGGCTTTAGCTATAACATAAGCAGCCTGTAAAGTATTTTTATAAAGAATCACATGCTTCCCTCTTTCTTGCAGTTCACCTTGTAATTGCATTCTAGTTTTAACTACTTCCAACGGGTTTGTACATATTCCAGCAGCTGTTCCAGCTAAACTTCCTAATACAAATTCCATAAAATGATCTTATTTTTCAAATCAACATCATTATGACTATGATTCTGAATTTAATTAGGAATTGAGTGTGAAAATATGGGTACAGGTAAATGCAAATCTTATTATTATTGACATTTAAGAAAATATATGACAGTTCCTTTTTCAAATTTATGTGATATTTATCCAAGTATACGATATAGAAATATGAAATTGATACTGCTTTTATATACTTTATCCACGCACCAGGAAGGTCTTAAGTGAAACAGTGACGCCACTGGGTATATTTTGGTAGTTTTTCAGAGATATGTCAAAAGTAGTTCAAACTTTAAACATACGTCATATGTCATAACATTAGGTTAAGATCAACCGCGAAATTTTTCAAACTTGTACAAATAATATAAAATTAAATCTAATACTTCAGAAATGTCTTCGAAGAGAACAGTTTACGTTGGTGGTCTCGCCGAAGAAGTCGATGAAAAAGTTCTAAATGCTGCCTTCATCCCATTCGGGGATATAGTGGATATTCAAATTCCATTAGATTATGAAACCGAAAAACACAGGGGATTCGCGTTTATCGAATTTGAAAGCGGGGAAGATGCAGCAGCAGCTATAGATAATATGGTAAGGATATATACAATCATTAAAAATCGAATTACATTTTTCAATCTTCTCAGAATGACTCTGAACTGTTCGGAAGAACCATTAGGGTGAACTTGGCTAAACCGCAAAGAATCAAGGAAGGTTCAACTAGACCTGTTTGGTCTGAGGATACTTGGTTGCAAACTCATGCTGGGGAAACGTTGAAAAAAACCAATGACAATCCTGAGGATGAAGCTATGGATACGGTTGGTACTTTTAAATCAATTTTAATCAATCAGACATGTCGGAAGAAGATACTAGATTTACAAATTCATCTCCTAAATTTCAGGAAAGTGAAAAACAAAATGAAGTAGCAAAGGTGAAGAATCCTCAAGTTTATCTGGATATTAAAATTGACAAGAAAGAAGTTGGCCGTGTTACTATCCTTTTGAGAGCAGATGTAGTTCCTAAAACTGCTGAAAATTTTAGATGCCTCTGTACTCATGAAAAAGGATTTGGTTATCAAGGAAGTACTTTCCATAGGGTTATACCTGGCTTTGTATCCTTTCATTATTGTTGTGGTCATTGTTTTTTGATTTGTAATGCTTTTGATTTGATTTTCAAAATGAAGTAATGCTTTTCATTCCTTAATATTTGAAGATGTGCCAAGGTGGTGATTTCACACATAATAATGGCTCTGGAGGCAAATCAATTTATGGTAGAAAATTTGAAGATGAAAATTTTGAGTTAAAACATGTTGGACCGGGAACGTTATCTATGGCTAACTCAGGACCTGACACAAACGGTTCACAGTTTTTTATATGTACAGAAAAAACCGATTGGTTAGATGGTAAACATGTTGTGTTTGGTCATGTAATCAGTGGTATGGATGTGGTAAAGAGGATGGAGAGATCTGGCACAAAATCTGGAAAACCTACAGAAAGAATTGAAATTTCTGGATGTGGTGAAGTGTCTTAGATATCTATTTACACATTTATATAAACTATATGAATGATGACTTTTTCATGTCAGAATTAATTGTAATTGCTTATATTTAATAAACATTTTATTAATATAAAGAAATTGCTCTAATGTTTTCATTCAACTAAATAGAGCAGCAATCCAGAGCGACTATCATGAATTTGAAGATGTTTTCACTCGATTTTTATTTTAAAGGCTCAATCGTTTTGAAGAACATGAACAATTGCATTATTATATAATAAAATTATATAAAATTGCTGACCAACAAAACATTTGTATTGAAATCAATGGTTGCCATGGTAATTTACTAGTAACAAACAAGCTTGTGATAAGTGGTTCATCAAGTCATGCTTTATTTATAACATAAAATACAAAGTTTTAAAAAAGTGATTGAATCATATTTCATCTCAAGAGGAAAATTTAAATTCTAAAAATCTAGTTGGTGAAAAAAACATGGAGGTATGTTTTTAAGCATATATTCAAATTATTTTTGATACCTATAACTCTGTATTTATCGTGAGTTTAATTTTATTTGATCAATGAGATTCAGGTTTTATATATGGATTTTTGTATGCATATAATAAGAAAAAAATTGTGTCTAATGTATTTTTGGTTAAATTTTGGTATAGAAGTTTCAGTTTGATTTTTAGGACGACTTAGAATTGCAGGAACTGAATAGTTCCCATTCCTCAAAAACTTTCATGAAAAGGGATAACAAAATAAGATCTCCACCTCATATTCCGAAGATGACTGCTAAGGGGGATGGCAACAATGATGTTGCAAACCTGTTTCTCATCAAAAATCGTTCCGAATTGAATCCATATAAGACATCACTCTTCCCAGATTCAAATATTAAACCTGGTAAAAATCAATCTCAAAGAACCGGCACCCTCTCTGACACAGAAGAAATTTCACAAATATCAGATGAAGTATTTCAAGCTGATAGAAAAACTTCTATTGATAGTCCCAGTAGGACAGATTCCAGGTCTTATAGAGAAAGAGTGAAGAGTAGATTTCAAATGATCAAAGAAAATGCAGGTAAATCATCTCACAGGCCGAGTTTCAAAGACACTACAAAAAAATTGATCATGGAAGGAATAAGACAAGAAAATGATAACATTGATTTCAAAATTGAAGAAAAAAGGAAGAAATTGGGAATTGTAGATGACAAAAAGAAGTATGAGTTTTTCGTTGGTGAAAGTGGCCAAGCACAGGTGAGAACTTTTCCTTTGGTGAATCTTATTTAAAGGATATTACACAGTTGGATACTAATATCTAGAGGTTTCAATCCCTAAGAGATTTTTTGGAGAAGAGTTCATTTAAAAATTTGTTCTAAATCATTCAAATATTAAGCACAGAGTCATGAAGATTTGTGAAAATCTCTTTTCATTATAAATGTATCTCCTTGGTTTTTTCAAAATTAGTTTGAAAAATATAATTTTTTTTTCATTTTAGGAGGAGAGATTACCAGAAACAGAAGGTGTAGGTGAAGTATTCAATAAATCGACTGAGCAATTGATAGACGAATACCCTGATAATGACGGATTGGTGATTATGAAATATCCAGAAAATCTGAGATCGCAGGAGAAAGTTTCAAGGAAGGAATGTCTCTTTCGACCTACAGGGTGAGTCGAATATACTTTATAATGTATTGTTTTTATTTCTTCATTGAAATAAATAATAATAATTAACTAACAGTCATAATATATTCACTGAATGCTTGTTAATTTCAATAAAAAAAATTACAAATAGCGAAACAACAATACAAATAAATTCAAGAAAAGAACAAAATCAGATCACATTGTATTTTTTTTCTTAGAGGAGAGGCAAAGTATTCCTGAATAGAATCCTTGAAGCAATGTTCTTTATGTACATTTTATTTCCAGATCATTGAAAATATTTGCAAACTTGTCAATCGATTTTTATGTATGTTTTACCAGAAATCTTTTGTTCAGCACTGATCAGACAATGAAAACATAAATTGAAAAATTTGCAGAGATGTTCTCTTGAAATTTTTGCATTACACAATCGCTTCTTTTTCCACAAATGTTTAGTCTTTATTTGAATAAATTAAATCGAACTTAGTGAGAATTACCTTTCTGCATGTGAATTAATTTTAGGGAAACTATTGAATTATCTGAAAAGTTGATTGATAACGAACCTAGATATTTAGAAGATGAGGGATTTTTCATACCACCATTACCGTATATTCCTAAGTCAACCTATAATATATTAGAGGAACGACTCCTGAATATTGGTGATAAGTAAGTATATCAGTCAATTTACTTATGGCTCCTAAACA
This sequence comes from Propylea japonica, assembly GCA_013421045.1. Lineage (NCBI taxonomy): Eukaryota > Metazoa > Arthropoda > Insecta > Coleoptera > Coccinellidae > Propylea > Propylea japonica. Next base: position 95,421,025 of record CM024239.1, read on the forward strand.
GCACATAATAATGTTTTCTCAGAAAATGGTTTAATTGTCAAGGGGATTTAAAAATATTAGAAATCCATTATTCGTTCTTCAATCAGACCAACACAACATAATGTGGACAATACCATACAGTATTCGTCAAACCAGTTTTGAATGATACAGAGTGTGAAGAAGTCTTGGTTATTAAAGAAAATATTCTTCAGGTGAACATAAGAATATTAAATTTGAACATCATCCTTTATTTAGCTTAGAACATGTACTAGAGAGACAATTACGCAAAACTTATAATATGTACGAAACGTACATGTCCAATCATGTATTAAAAAAATGTATAATCGCCTAGAAGCAACAAGACATATTTTGTTGAATGCTGAAAAAACATCAGGTGATGATAAAAAGGAAAAGCTGTATAAGTATAAAAAAGACATCAAAGAATTGAGAGAATCACTCTTCACGCAAGGAAAAGAAGAAAGGCAACTTCTAAAGTCTACACTAGCTTTATGGAAAAATATAAAAAGATTAAGAATAAAAAACGGCTACACTTCTACACCAATAAAACTGATTATTCATAAAGAATTACAACATGCAGATAACGACAGAAAGCTTTACGAGGAAAACCTTCAGAAAGCTTATCAAGAGATCCTCAGAGAATACAGGGATGAGTTCAAAAACAAAATGAGAGAATATAAAAAAGCTTTGCAGGAAATCCAAGAGAGTCCCAGATCAGAAGCTGATGGAACAATAGGTGATTCCCCTAAAAAACCTACTTATAATGTCGATGAAGAAGCGGTGTTGAAACAGTTGAAAACACGGTTTGAAGAATCTTTCAGAAATCCTGGAGAACCTTTTATAAGGTTTAAAATAACAGATGAAATTCCTATTACCGAAGAAAACATACAAAACTCTCAAGAAACTGCAAGAAGAAATTCAGTAAAGTCAACAAAAATATACTTGAAAATAATATGCAATAATTTGACGGTTTGTAAGACTAAAGCTATACCATTGAACAACGCTTTCAATTGTTATTTCAACGAAAACATTTCTATTCTTTTAACAAATATTCCGAAATTTGTTAAGATAGTGATAATCGAACAAACAAATTCTTTACACAAACGTTTAAATTCTGAAGTTAATTTAACTGTTCCATTTCAATCCTATTCGAGAAAGAATACGAAGTTTTCTGAAGAAGTTTTTGAGACATCTGATACTGTGAATTACAAGCATGAAGGGGTCGGAAGTGGACTCAACTTACAAGAATTATTGGGAAAAAATGATATCGTATATCAAAATAATTCAGAGGGTAAATTGAACACTTCTGGTTCCGTATGTTATCAGACTTTTTGGGAGAATCCAGGAAATACTGATAATGGTGACAATTTAGTAGTTGACGATGTATTGGAAGCTATCATCGACAAGAATGGTACTATCCAAGTTGATAAATTAGCAGAATGGGTCAGTCAGAATAAACCAGATCCTCAAAATCCTAGAAATTCTGTTTTATATGAATATATCCAAGGATTTTGATAACTTGACAGTGTTGAAGAAAAATGACTATTTCAGGTAAGGATAATTTCAATTTTTCATATGATCCACATCCATATTGACTTTTATATTTATTATATGTCGATCAATAATTTTTTCTCTACATTGGCACTCCAAAGATTCGTTTTGTATGTCTCTTTGACCATAATATCTATTGAATTATCTACAATATAGTTATCACCGAGAAAAAGGAAAAAATATGCAATAGACATTCTAGAGAAAACATGAAGCAAAATTGTATCGATTTCTAAATTGTGATAGTTTTTTCTCAAAATGAAAAACTAAAATTTCAGATTGAACGCTTACCAGAAAAACCTGGAATTCTGTGATATGTCCCAAATCGATGATAATATCCGTATGCAAATTCTTCAACTCCGTGATCAGAACGAACCTGAATTCGATGGGATGGTTGTCCCGATAAGACTAAAAGAAATTCCTTTGAACGTTCTAAAAGATTATAAAAGAAGAATAGCAAGTGAAAGAGAAGGTTTATTTATGGATGAGGAAAAAGTCGAAGGATATGATTCTAAAAGAAAGAACGGATTGAGAATTATGAAACAAATACATACAAAAGTTTTCCAGAAATGTAAGAATGCAACGAATAATTTAGATATAGAGGATATCTTGGACGAAAAATATTTGATTCATTTTGAGTGAGTGTTCAATGAATACCTTTTTATTATGTTTTGACTAAGATTTACTTTCTTTCTTCTAATCATGCTACTCTCACTAGTTTCAATACAACATTTTATAAGTTGGTTTGAAATTTTCTAGTTCAGGAAATGATTGCTTTGATTAGTTATGAAAAATATGAATACAGTGGAACTTCCCTATAACAAACATCTTTATAACGAATTTCGTACGAGACATTGCAGCTGGAATCCAAATTCCATGTTAAAAACACCCTCTAAAACGAAGTAAATTCTCTCTATAACGAAATATTCAAAGAACATCACTCTTTGAATGGGTATCGGTAAGAAGGTGCAAGGGTGGGTTTTTTCCGAAATTTTTCCGGACGTACGTAATAAATCCCGACCTTAAACTAAATCATTATGGCGGACAGAGAGATCCTTCTGAAACAGTTTTAAATACACCCCTGGCTGTTCGGTTTCAATCTAACCATTACGCTAGTGTGAAAAGTTGTGCGAAAATGTCTGCAAGGAAGTGCTTAAGTTTGAATGATAGACTTAAATTTATCAGTGAAGTCGACCGCGACATTGCCGACTAGAAATAAATTTTCTGAATTACGAAATTTCTTTATAACGGATTTTTTGCGGATTTAGCGCTTTTGTTATAGGGAAGTTCCACTGTATTTACTTAGAATTCGAAGTATTGGGTTTAACCAGTAACGAGTCTGCATCAAAGAAAGCTCAAAATTGTTCTTGCAGTTTCTCTCTTGTTTGAGGATCTCTAGACAGAAGTGAGCTTGTGTTCAAAGTCATAAATTTTAGGACTTACTCTAACTCATTAGAAGGTGTTATGGCCGTTGATCCGTCGAGCTGAACTCTGGCCAAATCAATTATTTTTCTTCAATCAATTGGTTTGTTGAGAAAAGCATCATAATAATCTTTGAATATTTCAAAATTGTTCCTTCAGGGAGTTATCGCAATTCCGCAGAAGGATTTTCACTGAAAAAGCAAGCTTTGATGAGATGAAAATAGTCCTTATCAATAGAAAAACAACAATAATAATTTGACTGAATTGAGGAATTTCATTACAGACAGCTTGTAAAAACGTTAACGAAAAACTTCTTCAACTGGTTTCGTTGGAAACCTCAGTTGAATCATCCTCTGCCTGAATTAAAAAAATCAACGAATGTTGAGAAAATTCAGATGAGTAATCATGGGTTATCTGGTTTGGTAAAGATAACCATCAAAGTATTGAACGCCGTCAATATACCAGACAGAGATGTATCTGTTCAAAAAAGACAACAGTTGTTACCTGACCAAGTAACCGAGAAGAGTCAGGTGAAATCGTTCGTGGAGGTTAGATACAATGACATATTTGACAGGACTACTGCGGTTGAGGGAACACAACCTGAATGGAATGAGGAATTGACTTTAATTCTGAGGTAGGTGCTTCATGTTGATAAAAATATTGTTGATTGTTTTACGATATAACTGAGATTGGCATCTTAGCTCAATTTCTCAGTTGCTGTACACCACTTATTTATCTTGAATAGAGGAGCTCAGATTTACCTATGCACCTATACGATGGGCATTTCCAGTATTTTGAAATATAGATTCTTTAGATATAATGATCAAGAAAGTAAGCACTGAGAAAAACTTCTGGACATTAATACGTAAAAAAGAGAGGAATTGGAACGGGAATATACCGACTATAACCTTGAAGAAAATACAGTAACATGGTATACAGATACCTCTACAGAAGCTGGCGCTGGGATATAGCCAAGTACCAAGTGTGCACTGTCGCTAGGCTCCTGTATGAGCGTCTTTCAAGCGGAAATCTTGGCTATTGAAAGATGTCTATAGTCCATTCACGAAAGGTTGAGCCGTCGGTTGGCCATGGAAATTTGGCATATTCCACTGTGTATATTAAAATTTTAGGTTATGTTCTTTATTTTCTTGTCAGATTGATACACAATGTTGTCAATATTGCATAGAGTTGTCTGATAACTAGCAAGCTCGTCGGACGAGGCCGGGTACATTCGGCAACGTTGACTTTATTTGACGTTATGACAGCAATACTGTCAACTTCAGATAAATAAGAAACGCCTACTAGTGCTCAACCTTTGTTGGCAGTATTTGCTGTCATAACGTAAAATAAAGTCAACGTTGCCGAATGTACCCGGCCTCGTCCGACAAGCTTGCGAGTTGTCAGACAACTCTATGCAATATTGACAACAACATTGCGTATCAATCTGACAAGAAAATAAAGAACATAACCTAAAATTTTAATATACACAGTGGAATATGCCAAATTTCCATGGCAACCGACGGCTCACCTTTGGTGAATGGACTATAGATAAAATCTAGAAAGAAACTATCAGAAATGCCATATAGCCATACACTCAGATAGTCAAGCTGCTATTAAAGCACTGAGCTCCACGTCATCGACTCAAAGATGAGGTAGGCAAGAAAATAAGGTCTTTTTAATCTGGGTTCCCGGCCATTCGGGAAATCAATGTACCTATAAGAAGGAGTTTTTGGAGAGGGAGAAAGCCGAGAAGGAAAAACTCTGGCGCAATCTCCTAGAGATGCATCATTCCACTTAGTTCCTTCGGAACTTTGAAACAGCAAGATCCAAGAGATATCGGACTCTGACGAGTGTAGGTTCTGTGAGGAGGAGGAAGAAACCCCCATTCAACTAGTCACGGAATGCTTTGGCATTGCGAGCCTAAGGAGAGAATACCTTGGGCGAGAAACTTTCAAAAGTGAGGAACTAGCCTCAGTGGAACTGGAAGGCGAGCTGTAAAGGGTATGGTCAGAACAGCTCTGTAAGAGGACACAATAGACCTTTAGGTAGAAGTGAACTGTAATCCCTTTTTAAACCATAACTATATAACTGTATCTGTTCAACATATTGAAATAAACTATCATGTAAATTACAGCCCATCTCACTTCGACTATCTCAATCCGAATTCTTTGAGTGGAAACATCATTCTTAACGTTTTTGATGAAGTGGATCAAAATATACAAAACAAAGATGTTAAAGTTACTAATTGGTTGGGAACTCTTGAAGCTCCCATGTCTGCCATTTGTAATAATAACGGAGTGAGTATAATTCAAATTACCCATAATTTAACAGTTTTGTGAAATTGTGCAAATTACAAATACATATTAAATTTCTTTCTTTATTTACCATCTATAAGCTACGAATATTATCAAGTTTTTCACTTAATCGAAAAAATGAAATATATATTTAAATATAACAGAATGTCGTTTCTGGAAACATGTTGTTTAATATATAGCCTATTCGTTTTGAAGAGTTTTGTGCTCCTGAGTAACTCAAAAGCTCGAAATACGGGTTGCCATTGGTTTCGCACAAACACTGGAACAGCTCAGGAGCACGAAACTCTTCAAAACGAATATTATTATAGTATTCGTTGCAACCAATGGCAACCTGTATTTCGAGCTTTTGAGTTACTCAGGAGCACGAAATTCTTCAAAACAAATAGGCTATATTACCCTTGAAAACTCACTACACATAGCTCAGTAACAGAGTAACCATCCTTTTTTAATGCACTTTAGATCACTTTTTGTTATTTTATAATTTCGCAGATGTCTGGACATTTCAAATTGACCACTCCAAACGTTCTATTTGGTTATGGTAAAGAAGATATGGCATCTTCAGCTAAACAAACTTACTTAAATTTAGAATTCAGTGTCCAGCCCAACATTCCTAAACTTACTCCCAGTATTGTAAGTATAGGTTTTTTTCTTACACAGGGTGTCTAATTAAAAAGTATCCACCCTGAATAACTCAACAACGAATCAGAATTTGTGAAAACACTTGGACAGATTTTTTATGACAGGGGGACATGACCTGGGATACAATGCTTGTTTCTACTAGCAACGCCCTGGAAGGGTTGCAACTCCATCAGGAATTTGAATAGGGAAAGTGGGTAGTTTTGTAGAACAAATATATGCATGGTCAAATTTGTATGATCCTGCAGTTTGTGTTCTAGAAGTGTTTTTTATGGAACTATGCCGACTTTTCTATTTGACGCTGCATCACTTCCAAACTGATCAGTTCCTATTGGTCGAAGTGAAGTGATTTCAGTCAAATAGAAAAGTCCAATGGTACCAATTAAATCAAATGAAATTATCACCTTATAGAACACAAACTGCAGGTTTAAATTTCTGGGGGGGCTTGTGTTAGAACCCTCTCCGGGGGCAGGGGGTTGCTAGTAGAAACAAGTTTTGTTTGTATCCGAGATCATGCCCCCCTGACATCAAAATCGACCTGTCCAAGAGTGTTTTCACAAATTCTGATTCGTTGTTGAGTTATTGAGAGTGGACACTTTTTAATTAGGCACCCTGTATTTGTGAATGGCATTAATTATTTTTTTATATTTTCTGAGTTAGATGCATCTAATATTTGTTTTTTTTTAACCGAAAAATCTTTCACCATTTCGAGGCTTGAAACTCTGATCATAAGATCATTGACCTTGCTATATCCACCAGCTGACTATAAATTGTAAATTGAAATTGAAAAGAATTTTTTTCAGCATGAGTTACCAAGCGACGATCTTCCCTATATAAAAGACTACATAATCAAGTGGAATGAAAGTTTCAATTACAGCTTTCCATCTAGAAAATTCTCGGCACTTGCAATCAATTCAAATGGTAAAACAACTTGTCTTGTCAGATACATAAAGCTTTGGAACCACCCCAGTTGAACAACGAGGGATTTGATGTGGAACCAGATCAATGTGCCAAATTTGTATCTCTTATACCCTTCACGAATTGTAATCACTTTATCAAAACGTCTGGCTGTCTACAGAAGTAAGTTTTTTCTATACTTTTTTTATTATTATAATAACATTCACAAGCAATCAAAACATTAATAATTCTATGATCTAGTGCTCTAACGCTCCAAACTGAAATTCTGGCCATAGAAAGATGTGCCCAAGTCTGTCTGTCCAGACAGTACAAGGGAGACAGAATTTGCATTGCCTCTGATAGTCAGATGGCACTGAGGCAGCTTATGGCCGTTGATTGTAGATCAAGGACCATTTGGAGCTGCAAACAGACCCTCAAAACACTGGCGGAGTACAACAAGCTAGTTTTAGCTTGGGTACCTGCCCACCAGAACATTGAGGAAAATGAGAGAGCTGATGCCCTTGCAAAAAGAGGAGCAAACACACCCTTCACCGGACCCGTGCCCTCCTGTTGGGTATCACCTACACTGATTAGGGCAGAGGTCGGTGTTGGGAAAAAAAGAAGAAACACTCATACTGGAAAAACACATCCGGTCAAAGACAAGCAAAAAGACTAATCGAACCTTCCAAAGAAAAGGCTCAACAAGCTCTATCGGTGTCGAAAAACGAGTTAAGGCTTCTAATCGGCCTTCTCACAGGGCATTGTCCCGTGAGAAATTACCTACACAAGATCGGTAAAGAAAACTCCGACATTTGTAGGTTATGTGAATTGGCCACTGAAACCACCGAGCACATACTATGCCAATGCACTGCGCTGGCTCAAACCAGACTTACTCTACTAGATGGCGCGTTATTAACGCCAGCCGACATAAGAGCGAAGTCTCCTAAGGAAGAAACCAGCTTTGCTAAGGAGGTTAGATTCCTGGGAAAACGTAGTTTTAGTATGGTAACGCACAAAAGACCTTATTGGTCGCAGTGCAGAAGGGTAATCAACGTGCCGATCGACCACTATCTAATCATACTTCTCAAATTGCCGATCGACCACTATTTAATCTAATCATACACTTCTCAAATTGGGCCACATTCGACGATAAGAGAAAGATAACAACAATATTCCCTACTGATCATTCGTTTTGACAGAAACGTAGCACGTAAATCTTCCGAATAAACCACTGTTCAACTGGACAGCAAGGTTCTCTCTCTGATGCGTTGAATATCATATGATTCCACTGTGAATTTCCATACTGGTATAATGGTATAATGATTATCCGCTTATTTCACAACTATGTTGTAATATTGATCCATGTTTGTTTTAGCAACTACTTCACCTATTGAGCGGTTCCATAATAGACCATGCTGTAGCTCTAACCTGTTTCTTATTGTCCCTTAAACTTGATGTTTTCTGCTTCTTGGATTTGGCATACCATATGGGACAACAGCTTACGTTCTGTTGTGTGAACATTCGAAAGAAAAGGAACTTCCTCTGTACTTTATTTTTGATGTAGGAGTGGTGGTGAGAAGATCAGTATTTTGGAAGCTTACTGCCCCCTTCAGAAAGTTTATTGTGTAGTTCGTGAACAAAACGTTAGTATCATTAATGAATATTTTCCGTCGACCTCATAATGAAAGGGTGCGTTCAACGTATACGAAATTGAACAATATTAACTCATTTCAATGTTAATTTTATTCTATTTTAACATACAACTGAACACAATGTATTCAGGACCAATAGGAGTAATGTCACCCCTCTTCTTGAACATAGAAACTTATGACTTAATATTATGTTTAATGTTTGTCTTGTGTAAGATGTCTTAAAAGACATTTTAGGCTTGTGCAAAATAAGAATAAATTTCAATCAAGAATTAATACATACTCTATTCATAATGCGGTCGCCATAAAAATCTTTTAGTCAATTCGTTTCTTAATCTAGCGATTATTGGTTTCATTAATAAACTAGTTGTTTAAATAACTATTTATGCTTTCTAGATATGGGCCAACATTCAGAGAAATGATAATATTGCATTAACAAGATTTGATTTCACGTAAGTCAGATTGGCTACCTTTATTCAATACTGATGTCACTGCACCAACCAATTCAATTCAAAAAAGAATTCTTTATATTCCTAAACAAAATGTTGATGAGTTGGAGATACAGATTGACAGAAAAATAAGAAAACTGGTTGCTAAGTTGAGACCTTTGAATAGAACAATATGGAATAAAAGAGTTTCGAACGTAATTAAAAATAATATTCATCTCTTGGACTATGTTTATATGCATAGCAGATCAAACCAGGAGATAAGTAATGAGTTAGTCAGGAATATTTCTGAATATGACGTGAGTTATAATAATTGTTCCTTTTTTTCATATTAATATTTTTTTTAGGTTGTGTGCTACATTTTGAATGTCCCTTATACGAATATATCTTCTATTATCAAGAAGATTAAATATATGGGATTATTTTCTGGAATGTACTGATGTTGAATTTTCTTTGGCTGTTCAGGTTGAAGCTCAACCAACTTTCATTGCATCTGTTTGGATTTTTCTTGGAATTGTTAGAGAAAAAGAATAAACAAGAGAAAAAATTAAAGTATTTCCATTCCTCTCCAAATATGAAAATCCTGGGGAACTAGACTCATTCCAAATTCCGTGTAGTATGTTATTTGCTATTTCATACAAGTTATATTACCATCTCTTTTGTACGCCATAGTATAGCACATATAAGATTAAATATATAGCAACAGTACTACATTACTCAATGGCCTTGCCATAGACGCCTTGAAGGCTAAATCACACAGCAGTCGGTTTACCGACTGTAGTAGCGCGTAGAATTTATTGCGTAAATTGAGACATCTATGGGCGGAAACGCGAAACGCTAACAGTTGAAATTTCAATGCAGACGTGGTAATGCTAAAAATTTGAACTAGATTTGTGAACAAACAGTCTGTGCTGCATTCAAATTTGACGGATAGTAGATCAGAAGAAGAAGGAAGCAAAGGACGACTTCAAAACCTCTCTCTCTCTCAGG
>CM024239.1:95431024-95505250 GCA_013421045.1 Propylea japonica
GGTCGTCAGTGACCTATGCATTTAGTAAAATCCTAGTGTGTGTAAATTATGTGCCTAACATTCAAATAAATAATGAGAAGAGAAGAAATATCTGTATCAGAAAAATGTGTGTGCCCATAAAAACTCGAGTTATTGAAAAAATGGACATCGCAGCTTCTTGACGATGTGTAATTTTACTATGTATCATTTTCCTCCATTTTTTTATACAGTTTTTGATGTTGTATAAGTCCTGTAGATTATTTTCGAGTATCTCCTGTCTTTATCGTTTATTTTTATTGCTGCTTGTTTTTGGTGAAACCTATGAAAGATTCAGTAAGCTCCAAATTGGTAGATATTTTTTGAATGGAACATTAACAAAAAATTTCAAGAGAGTAGTTTAAAAAAATCAAATAGTTACTGAAATAATAAATATTTATAATTAATTGAAAACCAATTTCAATTTTTTCTGGATAATCATGACATTGGGCAGCAATATCTCAAATTCAATACATGTAAGTCGATCAACTACTATTTAGTATTTTTGTAAACAATTTTTCATTTCTCTCAACATAAATTGATATATCGGAGGAATATGTACTTATGAAAATTTACTCTCAGTTTCTGATTTAACAGTAACCAAAAAGTCAGAATTACTCATAATATGTTCTCTAATGCATTTAGCTTGAAACTTTTGATCTCTTTTTTAGCCCAAGAACATTCCATTTCCATAAGGTTTCATCAAATCGATATTTTTCATTTTGATATTCTCTGATCATCATCACGTTTTGATATTGTTTATACATAATTTAAATAAGTTTCTATTGACTTTTTGTACCATTTAAACTTAATGTGTTTTATAATTTTGTACGCTGTACTGATATTTCATTATTTTTTATTGTATACCTTGTTGCAAAGCCTCTCAAGATTTGAAAATATCGCCACTTTTCTCCTTAAATGTGAACTTCATTTTCAGATTCATAATTACAAGTACATATCTAATTTTATCTGTTAAATGTTATTCAAGTATCAATTAAATGAAGGTGAAGTTCAAAAGAGACGTTAGTGTATAATTGTAATGAATCATTTATCTCAGTACTTCCACTTACGATTAATTTGATGTTTCAATAATTAGCACATGCAAATATTTTTATTGAGAGAAAGTTGATTAGTAGATAAGCTAAAATGAATTACTTAATGCCTATTTTCAAATCTTGGATGATTGACAGACTTATCAATCTAGCGTTTTTGTAAGTGAAATTGTTATATTCCATGTAACATTATATTGAATTTTGATTTATAAATAAGTAATGTCATTTAGACTGATCTTGATTAATTATTTTGTAATTATATTTTGTAATAAAACACAATCGTTGTAGCACTGGAATGAATGGAATTTTGAAGAAAATAAAGTCTAGATTTTATGCTGTGTTCATTGAATTCAACTGGATTCCAAAACTTATGCATTAATTAAACCAATATTTTCAAATTGGTTTCTGATCAGTGGATCAGTGGACTCAGATCAGTGAAATCACGAAAGTATTAAAAAAGAGAGCTTAGGTCCAGCGATTGAGTTTCGGCAAATCATATATCTGAATAAGATTGAAAAATTAAGACCTTGGGAAAAGATGCAATATGAAAAACCATGGGATAAAGGATATGATATAGAGCACAGAGTCAGAACTTTAACTTCCTTCAGTTATATTGAATTAGATTTATTACAGAGAAAACTGCACATCTTGAGAAACGTTAAAAAATATATTTTTCATGACAATCTACTTGAAGATTCTGCTGAAAAATAAATTTAATACTAACTCAAATGATTTAAAAATAGTATACAATGCACAGAATTCTATAAGTTATAGGGAGGAAATGTTTTGAGAACAAATTAGATGGAATTATTAATTTATGGTAAGTCTGCTGAAGAAACGTTTCATGACTCCCAACTCCAACAAAATTTTGAGACTCTGTTTCCTGTTTGTTCATTTCCATTAGCTTTCTCAATAGAAAAAAGTTGAAACGAATCTAATTGAAATATTGTTTTCTGATTATTTCGTGAAATTTTAAAAATTAAATGAAATTCTGGGAATTATTCAATTTTAAATTATTAAAATGATGTGTTAGAATATTCAATGTATCTGCAGTTATGAAAATGTATAATCAACCAATAAATCAAAAATTATTAAGAAGAGCACAATTATAAAAACCCTTTGAATGGTTTTTCATCTAGGAATTCATCTAAAATTTACAATCCTCAGTAATACAGTGGAACCTCGATATAACAAATCGGAAGGGAACCAGTAAATATTCGTTATATAAAGTAATTCGTGAAACTGAGGTTTGTTATATTGAGGTGAGGTTGGTCCAAAATTTGTTATACCGAGGTTTTATTCACCTCGACATTACGTACTCATCTTGTTATAGCGAACTAATTTTGCTCATATAAATGAAAACTCATTTTTATCAAATTACTCATTTATTAAATATTTTCTTTTTCAAAACAATAAAGTGAGTAGGTAGGTTTTTTCTTTTCAAAATTCGCAGAACAAAATAAAAAGAGGTGAAAAATCAACAGATTGGTATAAAAGCCTAAATCTAATTTTTATTCATCTTGATTGGAAAAAAAAGTCATAAATTGTAGTTTGTTTCCCACAGTTTCAATCTTCTGATGTTTGAAGGCAAACCAATTTCGTCGGAAAACTTATCTTTAGATTTTAAAATTGTAGCCAATGAATTTGCGGGAATCCCAACTTATTAGCTATGTCTAATTTTTTTGTAGAAGGATTTTTGTCAACATATTAATGATGCTTCGCTTTTCTGTGACGGATAAGGAACGCTCTTTACGTTTCTGAGCCATTGCAAAAAAGTGAGGAGCAACACTGATTACTTTCCATCAACTAACTTCGTATTTTACGTAATACGCGTCGAAACCTGTCGCGGCTGAATCACATACCTGGTTATTGGTGAAAACGTTATATAGAGGTTTTGAGTTGACGAAATTCGTTAAGTAAGGTATTCACACTCTTTTTGGTAGTTGAAAATTCGTTATAAGAGGTTGTTCGTAAAAATTTTTCGTAATGTAGAGGTATGTTTTACATTGACTCTTATGGACGATTCAGGGGATTATGAAAATTCGTTAAATCGAGGAAGTCGTTATATTGAGGTTCGTTATATTAGGTTGCACTGTATTAGACTCTTCACACTCATTTTCTAATTCAGTATTCAAGCCTCGAAATACCTTTAAAATTTCAACTTTCAACAGTATTTCTCTCAAAGTGAGAAGTAAACAAAGAGATGTCCCTACGCGTGTATAGTATCGCATTGTAATCAACCGGTCTAGAGATGAAAAGCATTCCATTCCACTGCAGCACCAGGGTGAAGTAATCAACAGGTAAGATTTTCATTTCTACAATTGAACCTTGTGGAACAACCGGATAACTCCGTTTTCATGAAATGTTGAGAAACTACAGGACTTGCCTGATTCTTGCGACAAAATATGCATTCAAGTAAATCCATTTTGATTGAAACTCCTTACAAACGCTGGATTTGCCAACTATAATTATCGGAATACTCTTAAGCAATAATAAACTGCTACCTAATCAGTAAAATTATCAGTTTATGAACGTCAAATCGAAATAAGGATGCAAACGCATTAAATAACCAAACAGTAACCAAAGAATGTTGCCAAACAGACAAAACTTCATAGCAGACTGTAGCTGTTAATATCATAGTAGTGAACCGTAGACCAATTATCCCAGTATGGAATAATGATACAGCAGAAGTTCCCAACGACAAATGTTATTCAGGTTCATAAACAGATGATTCTACTTGGCTGCATCAACAAATGAGTGAAAGCATCTCTAGGTTTTTACTGTGATGTATTTCTCTTCAGGTTCATGGATTTTTTGTGGCTAGACTCTAGAAAGTCTAAACTGAAGAGTATAATTCTATTGGAGATGTAACATACACAAATCATTTTTGATTGTTCAAATAGAACACTTTGAAATTATAAGTATTTCATTTTTCATTATGTACCACAACAATAATATCATCATAATAGTAAATTCCAATAATTTTTAACTAACTTTACTTATCCAAAAATCATCACATTCATGGAAATCTTGTATCCACAGCTAAACAGCCTATGAGCACACTCTATAGTTTTATATCTCCATTCGTCTCCCTGAAGAATTCAGCTGTTCTCTCAAAACGAACATTCTATCTTGATGCATTTCCTGGAGACTCTGTTTAACTTCTGTATCGCTAGTATCTTCTAGAGACGCTGTTTTCAAATATTCTCAACGGCATTTGTAGGTGTACTGTCTGATCCTCCATTTCCTTCTTGTCCTCGTATCCTTAAAAGATCCTCTAAAATTGGAGTGAGGGGACTTGATTCGGGGTTGACATTCTTCGAATTGTTCGTTATGAAATAGATATCATACATTTTTGTTGTTAGTTTAATTAATTTGTTTTGTGGTTCAATGTTTATTTACATATGGAATGAATGAAAATGAAAGATGTCAAGTCAATGTCATTGTCATCCAGCTGAGAACAAGAATGTGTTCCGTGATGAAGAATTCTTGAAAAAATAAAGTTGAAGAAGCTATATATATTATTTAATTTGATAACTCAGGATCATTTTTTTCTGAATTTAGGGTGTGAAAACCCATTAAACAATTTCACCTACCTAATATTTGTGGACTTGTGGTATGTACCCGAACCACAAAAATGCAGATCCCAAGTTCTGTGGAAAATCCACATTAATCTGTGGTTTATTCAGTACCATAGATAATCGACACGAATCTGTAATTCTATGGAATAACCACAGATAATGATATATTCATATTTCATGAGTTCATGAAAGAAAATAAAATAACTACAAACGAAGAATAATTATTGAAACACACCTTATTAATGTAATTTATTTAATCAGATATTTCATAGTAACGTTGATGATAACAAAAGAAAGACAACAACACATTTCAAAATAAATTGGCCTTAAAATAATAAAATTAGAATACAATTCAGATACACTGATTAACTCATATAGAATAATTGACCTTAAAATTGAAATATCTCACATTATCGTCACATAAAAAATTTCTAGATAAATAAAAACCCACGTAACCTTTTAAGCACAAGATAGACAGAGATTAAAAGAGTGTTTATGTCAGTTTAGAGCGACGTAATTGTTGAAGGTAATTGCGCTGTACAGGTTTGTGCAACGCGAGCTGTTCAAGGGCTTCATCGATTGTGAACCATTGTCTTTTCCTCCCAATATTATCGAGTCCTCCCATTCATCCAACTCTTGTGTTACTGTCATAACGTAAACTTCTGTTCTATCTTTTTGTTCAAGTTCTGAACACAAGATATTGGAATTTCAATGATATTCTTTTTTTACCAATAATGAAGATGAAATGGCCACTTTTTTCTACAGTTTTTCTTCAATTGAACTAAGTAATGAATGCTGGGTGGTACTATCTTGTGAGGATAATGCGTTTTATTAAATTATTCATTAATAATTTATAAGCTATTTTTTTCTTACTTCATTGAAGTTCGTCAGAAATATAAACTGTGCGTTTCATAGTAAATACAGAGCCACAAACTATACCTCTGCTGTTTCAGAATAAATCTTTTAAATGATTTTTATTAATGACTAGCGGACCCAACAGACGTTGTTCTGCATACACAAAAATTCATTCAATTCAATCCAGCTGTTTAGTTGCAGAATAGATGAATAATCTAGATAACGACTACAGCGCCATCTGTTGATCTGATTTTGATCAAAACATACGGGCATCAGGCAATCCAAAATACATTCATACATCATAGGTTTAAAATTTGTGAAATATGGCATAAGTAAAAATGTTGTATAATAATGTTAGTTCATACGTTATTTCTGATTGAAATTTTAAATTTCGATTCACTCGAGTAACTTCACTTTTGTCCAAATGTCAAAATCATTATAACATATAAATATGTATTCTATGACTGCTTGATTGGTCGTAAGAAAAAGTAAAGCCTTTTATTTTTTTCTGAACAATTTTTTGGAAATATTTTGTTGTATAAACTTTGTCCTAGCATTATGAACACAACAAAAAAAGAATTATCCAATTTGGTGCAGCTGTTTGAAAGATATTGCATTTTGACAGTAACCATAGATTCTGTTTTTTATATAGATGATAGATATTTGTGAATAAAGAAAACTTTCTCAACATGGAAAGAAATTTGTGATTTGGTGAATGCTTACAGAGTTGTTTAGGATTAGCCATACATTTTTTTCTATATATTATCTATGATAATTATTGTGCAAGTTTTGTGATTTACCACCTCGAAAACAACCTAGACTCCTTCCCAACTTGCCGATTACTCCAGCTTCTTCAAGGACTTCACGAGTTGCAGTAACACTGGACTCTTCTTCTGGCTCTACCCCTCCTCCAGGCACAATCCATTTTTCAGGCCTACGGCTAGAGGTGACCAAAAGAACCTAAATAACAGAAGCTAATAAGTTATTCAGTCAAAGATCAAAGTTATAGAATTTCAGATATATGTCATTCGAAGAGACAATCATAGTTGATATGCATAATATTTGTTCACTTTGATACAAATAAAATGTTATACAGCCCATTATATGTTTCATTGAAACCATCCATTTAGTATCATCACCATTCACTCATAATTATGAAAATAAAGAAATGAATTATGATTTGATAGTAAAAGAATCACTACTAAGCAGGCTACACATTCTGATTAAATTTCAAAGGGTATTCTGTCTTTTCCGACAGCTCCTAGTGAAACTGTGTCAAGCAAAAATCAGTGTGTTTATGTTCTACAAGGAGAAGCAGAAACTCTTGTGTTTTCTAAGCTTGGTGAAGCATATTCCATACCATACCATACCCGATATTGTTCATTAAAACTGACTTAATGACAAGCAGTAGGGCAAAATCATAAAGAAGTGAGTGCCTGATCAACACTCGAAAAAATATTCATTAAAGTAAAAGTCATGCATTTCAAATTTTAGAATTCATTGAGAGATTATTGAGAATTCAGAGATGCTCTGAATGAAGGAAAATATGAAGGTGTGAATTGTACATGAAGCCTGATAATTTCTGTGTTATTTAGAGGCTCAAAAAATTTCATGAAGAAACTGTTATCTGACAGGTAAACAGAACAATCTGGCAATCTTCATGTTTTGGAAACTCAAAAAACTTCACATGTGCTTAATCTTTGCGCCTGATAACCAATGTTAAAAAACATACTTCACAATCGAGGCAATTAAATCTAAAAAATTATTTCAGATAGACTTGCTTCTAGGTAAGAAAGAACTTCAGAAGAAACTTCTAGCTAAAACTTACATTATTTCTATTCTATGTTACTATTTCTTTCTCAAGAACTGAATGAAATGGAAACATAATACAAAATAGTGATTAATTTAAACGAGAAAGACATATCAGGGTATCTTTATCGGAAACATGAAATATACACCAGTGGTCTAACTATCAAGTTTCAACATTAATTACACCTCCGAATTTATATTGATTTCATTCAGATGACTAATATTACAAGAAATTACTGGAAAAAATTTTGTTGCTTCCAGTTGTATCTAATTTAACACAATTGTGTTTTACCACTATGAGTAGACATAGGTATTGTTAAGAATAAGTTATGATGGAAATTAGAAGATATTCTACTACAAACATAAATCTTCATTAACAAATGGTGATTGATGAATGATATGAAGTCACTCGACAGCGATGGTTGAGTCAATGCGAACATAAACAAAAAAGAATAAAGGTGGCTCATAAATGTTAGTATTGTAGGCATTTTGTGAAAATATGAGAAACTCACCTCAGTTTCGTCCTCGGAACGAACGCATATGCATGCTGCTCTACGTCTAAACTCAACCTTCTTCGTCGTAGATACGGATGGAGTTCGGCTTTTCCTTAACCATTGTGGGTTTCCTCTAATGAATAGAAATTAACGAATTTATGAATTAATTAACTCAAATTAACTGAAAAGTTAATTCTACTGGACAGCCCATAACCGTTTTTAATGAAAATATCACACTTTCTCTACATCACAAATGAACCATTTCAAGTTAACCTGAACGCAACATTTACACACGTTTACTTGAAATAAATACACTTTCAATAATAAAATACGATTTCTAGCTATAAGCTAGCTGTGCCGCAACAATTTACAATCCATCTTCAGAGGATTGACTTTTCCAAAAGTCGCTGACCCTTGAGAACTGGCGGAAAACTGTCGGGAAAATGACGAGTTTTCTGCGTTTTGACATTTTTTTTGTAATATTTTCAGTGTTGCCACACTTCTGCTTTGAAAGTCCCAGGTTCAGACGCAAAATACCCTGAATTCTCTAGAATTTCCGCGAAATTCGAATTTTTATTTTTAAATATCGAAATATTTAATGAAATGAATCTTTTCAGTTGGAGCCACAGAACATAAAATATTGGAGCTTTGGTTTATTCAGCAAGTATAATAGAAATACACTCATGTGAGTCTAAAAACTGAACGTGTTAATTTTTTCCCTTTTGTTGGTCTTCTCAGAGCGAAGAAATAAACTTATTTACTGAGGTTTTTATCAGGATGTTTGCTCATTTACCTTATTATGGATTAAAATTAGACCGAAGAAAATGTTTGAACGTCTCATGCACAACTAGACTGAAACCAAACTAATGACAAGACTAAAAACATGTTTATCACAATAAGGGTAGTCTTAATTGTTTTTTGAGTAGTTGTGTTGGATCAAGATAAAGTATGACTACTTCGGTCAACCAAGATGTTTGATCATAATTTATCTATTTCAACAACTAATTAATTGAAACTATTGAAAGACATAATCAGTTAACAATTGTGGGGATTGAAATGTTGATAATATCCTTGTATTTGTGTTCTTATAATGGCGGTTGTTTCTTATCTAATTAATATCAGTTTGTTCAAAATGATTGCTCATAATTATATATTTGATGGTGATGGTGATATTTCGAACTCAAATACATACTCGGAATTTAGAAATGAGTCTAGTTCCCAGGATTTTCATATTTGGAAAGGAATGGAATGGAAATACTTTCATTTTTTTCCCTTGCTTATTCTTTTTCTCTAACAATTCCAAGAAAAATCCAAACAGATGCAATGAAAGTTGGTTGAGCTTCAACTGAACAGCTAAAGAAAATTCAACATCAGTACATTCCAGAAAATAAACCCCATATAATTTAATCTTCTTGATAATAGATGATATATTCGAATAAGGGACATTCAAATATAGCCACAAACCTAAAAAATAATTATATTAATATGAAAAAGGAACAAATCATTATAGCTCACGTCATATTCAGAAATATTCCTGACTAACTCATTACTTATCTCCTGGTTTGATCTGCTATGCATATATACATAGTCCAAGAGATGAATATTATTTTTAATTACATTCGAAACTCTTTTATTCCATATTGTTCTATTCAAAGGTCTTAACTTGGCAACCAGTTTCCTTATTTTTCTGTCAATCTGTATCTCCAGCTCTTCAACATTTTGTTTAGGAATATAAACAATTCTTTTTTGAATTGAATTGGTTGGTGCAGTGATGTCAGTATTGAATAAAGGTAGCCAATCTGACTTACGTGAGATATCAAATCTTGTTAATGCAATGTTATCAGTTCTCTGAATGTTGGCCCATATCTAGAAAAAATAAATAGTTATTTAATCAACTAGTTTTTTTATGAAAGCAATAATCGCTAGATTAATAAATGAGTTAACTACAAGATTTTTCTGTTGACCGCATTATGAATAGAGTATTAATTCTTGATTGAAATTCATTCTTATTTTGCACAAGCCTAAAATGTCTTTTAAGACATCTTACACAAGACAAACATTAAACATAATATTAAGTCATAAGTTTCTATGTTCAAGAAGAGTGGTTACATTACTCCTATTGGTCCTGAAACATTGTGTTCAGTTGTATGTTAAAATAGAATAAATTAACATTAAAATGAGTTAATATCGTTCAATTTCGTATACGTTGAACGCACCCTTTCATTATGAGGTCGACGGAAAATATTCATTAATGATACTAACGTTTTGTTCACGAACTACACAATAAACTTTCTGAAGAGGGCATAAGCTTCCAAAATACCGATCTTCTCACCACTCACTACATCAAAATAAAGTACAGAGGAAGTTCATTTTCTTTCGAATGTTCACACAACAGAACGTAAGCTGTTGTCCCATATGGTATGCCAAATCCAAGAAGCAGATAAACATCAAGTTTGAGGGACAATAAGAAACAGGTTAGAGCTACAGCATGGTCTATTATGGAACCGCTCAATAGGTGAAGTAGTTGCTAAAACAAACATGGATCAATATTACAACATAGTTGTGAAATAAGCGGATAATCATTATACCAGTATGGAAATTCACAGTGGAATCATATGATATTCAACGCATCATCAGAGAGAACCTTGCCGTCCAGTTGAACAGTGGTTTATTCGGAAGATTTACGTGCTACGTTTCTGTCAAAACGAATGATCAGTAGGGAATATTGTTGTTATCTTTCTCTTATCGTCGAAAGTGGCCCAATTTGAGAAGTGTATGATTAGATTAGATAGTGGTCGATCGGCAATTTGAGAAGTATGATTAGATAGTGGTCGATCGGCACGTTGATTACCCTTCTGCACTGCGACCAATAAGGTCTTTTGTGCGTTACCATACTAAAACTACGTTTTCCCAGGAATCTAACCTCCTTAGCAAAGCTGGTTTCTTCCTTAGGAGACTTCGCTCTTATGTCGGCTGGCGTTAATAACGCGCCACCTAGTATGTGCTCGGTGGTTTCAGTGGCCGATTCACATAACCTACAAATGTCGGAGTTTTCTTTACCGATCTTGTGTAGGTACTATCTCATGGGACAATGCCCTGTGAGAAGGCCGATTAGCAGCCTTAACTCGTTTTTGACACCGATAGAGCTTGTTGAGCCTTTTCTTTGGAAGGTTCGATTAGTCTCTTTGCTTGTCTTTGACCAGATGTGTTTTTCCAGTAAGAGTGTTTTCTTCTTTTTTCCCAAACACCGACCTCTGCCCTAATCAGTGTAGGTGATACCCAACAGGAGGGCACGGGTCCGGTGAAGGGTGTGTTTGCTCCTCTTTTTGCAAGGGCATCAGCTCTCTCATTTCCTCAATGTTCTGGTGGGCAGGTACCCAAGCTAAAACTAGCTTGTTGTACTCCGCCAGTGTTTTGAGGGTCTGTTTGCAGCTCCAATGTTCCTTGATCTACAATCAACGGCCATAAGCAGCCTCAGTGCCATCTGATTATCAGAGGCAATGCAAATTCTGTCTCCCTTGTACTGTCTGGACAGACAGACTTGGCGCATCTTTCTATGGCCAGAATTTCAGTTTGGAGCGTTAGAGCACTAGATCATAGAATTATTAATGTTCTGATTGCTTGTGAATGTTATTATAATAATAAAAAAAGTATAGAAAAAAACTTACTTCTGTAGACAGCCAGACGTTTTGATAAAAGTGATTACAATTCGTGAAGGGTATAAGAGATACAAATTTGGCACATTGATCTGGTTCCACATCAAATCCCTCGTTGTTCAACTGGGGAGGTTCCAAAGCTTTTATGTATCTGACAAGACAAGTTGTTTTACCATTTGAATTGATTGCAAGTGCCGAGAATTTTCTAGATGGAAAGCTGTAATTGAAACTTTCATTCCACTTGATTATGTAGTCTTTTATATAGGGAAGATCGTCGCTTGGTAACTCATGCTGAAAAAAAATTCTTTTCAATTTCAATTTACAATTTATAGTCAGCTGGTGGATATAGCAAGGTCAATGATCTTAAGATCAGAGTTTCAAGCCTCGAAATGATGAAAGATTTTTCGGTTAAAAAAAATAAATATTAGATGCATCTAACTCAGAAAATATAAAAAAATAATTAATGCCATTCACAAATACAGGGTGCCTAATTAAAAAGTGTCCACTCTCAATAACTCAACAACGAATCAGAATTTGTGAAAACACTCTTGGACAGGTCGATTTTTGATGTCAGGGGGCATGATCTGGGATACAAACAAAACTTGTTTCTACTAGCAACCCCCTGCCCCCGGAGAGGGTTCTAACACAAGCCCCCCCAGAAATTTAAACCTGCAGTTTGTGTTCTATAAGGTGATAATTTCATTTGATTTAATTGGTACCATTGGACTTTTCTATTTGACTGAATCACTTCACTTCGACCGAATCGACAATAGGAACGCTGCGTTACTGATCAGATTGGAAGTGATGCAGCGTCAAATAGAAAAGTCGGCATAGTTCCATAAAAAAACACTTCATAGAACACAAACTGCAGGATCATACAAATTTGACCATGCATATATTTGTTCTACAAAACTATACCCACTTTCCCTATTCAAATTCCTGATGGAGTTGCAACCCTTCCAGGGGGTTGCTAGTAGAAACAAGCATTGTATCCCAGGTCATGTCCCCCTGTCATAAAAAATCTGTCCAAGTGTTTTCACAATTCTGATTCGTTGTTGAGTTATTGAGGGTGGATACTTTTTAATTAGACACCCTGTGTAAGAAAAAAACGTATACTTACAATACTGGGAGTAAGTTTAGGAATGTTGGGCTGGACACTGAATTCTAAATTTAAGTAAGTTTGTTTAGCTGAAGATGCCATATCTTCTTTACCATAACCAAATAGAACGTTTGGAGTGTCAATTTGAAATGTCCAGACATCTGCGAAATTATAAAATAACAAAAAGTGATCTAAAGTGCATTAAAAAAGGATGGTTACTCTGTTACTGAGCTATGCGTAGTGTATATTGAGTTTTCAAGGGTAATGACATACATATATTCTATTCGTTTTGAAGAGTTTCGTGCTCCTGAGCTGTTCCAGTACTTGTGCGCAACCAATGGCAACTCGTATTTCGAGCTTTTGAGTTACTCAGGAGCACAAACTCTGCAAAACGAATAGGCTATATATTGAACAACATGTTTCCAGAAACGATATTTTGTTATATTTAAATATATATTTCATTTTTTCGATTAAGTGAAAAACTTGATAATAATCGTAGCTTATAGATGGTAATAAAGAAAGAAATTAATATGTATGTATTTGTAATTTGCACAATTTCACAAAACTGTAATGAGTAATTTGAATTATACTCACTCCGTTATTATTACAAATGGCAGACATGGGAGCTTCAAGGTTCCCAACCAATTAGTAACTTTAACATCTTTATTTTGTATATTTGATCCACCTCATCAAAAACGTTCAGAATGATGTTTCCGCTCAAAGAATTCGGATTGAGATAGTCGAAGTGAGATGGGCTGTAATTTACATGATAGTTTATTTCAATATGTTGAACAGAGACAGTTATATAGTTATGGTTTAAAAAGGGATTACAGTTCACTTCTACCTAAAGGTCTATTGTGTCCTCTTACAGAACTGTTCTGACCATACCCTTTACAGCTCGCCTTCCAGTTCCACTGAGGCTAGTTCCTCACTCTTGAAAGTTTCTCGCCCAAGGTATTCTCTCCTTAGGCTCGCAATGCCAAAGCATTCCGTGACTAGTTGAATGGGTGTTTCTTCCTCCCCCTCACAGAACCTACACTCGTCAGAGTCAGATATCTCTTGGTTCTTGCTGTTTCAAAGTTCCGAAGGAACTAAGTGGAATGATGCATCTCTAGGAGATTGCGCCAGAGTTTTTCCTTCTCGGCTTTCTCCCTCTCCAAAAACTCCTTCTTATAGGTACCTACATTGATTCCCGAATGGCCGGGAACCCAGATTAAAAAGACCTTATTTTTCTTGCCTACCTCATTGAGTTTGTTTCCAGCACTCCAAGATCATCTTTGAGTTGATGACGTGGAGCTCAGTGCTTTAATAGCAGCTTGACTATCTGAGTGTATGGCTATATGGCACTTCTGATAGTTTCTTTCTAGATTTATATCTATAGTCCATTCACGAAAGGTTGAGCCGTCGGTTGGCCATGGAAATTTGGCATATTCCACTGTGTATATTAAAATTTTAGGTTATGTTCTTTATTTTCTTGTCAGATTGATACGCAATGTTGCCAATATTGCATAGAGTTGTCTGACAACTCGCAAGCTTGTCGGACGAGGCCGGGTACATTCGGCAACGTAGACTTTATTTTACGTTATGACAGCAAATACTGTCAACTTCAGATAAATAAAGAAACGCCTACTATGTGCTCAACCTTTCGTGAACGGAATGTATCCGGCCTCGTCCGACGAGCTTGCGAGTTATCAGACAACTCTATGCAATATTGACAACATTGTGTATCAATCTGATAAGAAAATAAAGAACATAACCTAAAATTTTAATATACACAGTGGAATATGCCAAATTTCCATGGCCAACCGACGGCTCAACCTTTCATGAATGGACTATAGACATCTTTCAATAGCCAAGATTTCCGCTTGAAAGACGCTCATACAGGAGCCTAGCGACAGTGCACACTTGGTACTTGGCTATATCCCAGCGCCAGCTTCTGTAGAGGTATCTGTATACCATGTTACGGTATTTTCTTCGAGGTTATAGTCGGTATATTCCCGTTCCAATTCCTCTCTTTTTTACGTATTAATGTCCTGAAGTTTTTCTCAGTGCTTACTTTCTTGATCATTATATCTAAAGAATCTATATTTCAAATACTGGAAATGCCCATCGTATAGGTGCATAGGTAAATCTGAGCTCCTCTATTCAAGATAAATAAGTGGTGTACAGCAACTGAGAAATTGAGCTAAGATGACAATCTCAGTTATATCGTAAAACAATCAACAATATTTTTATCAACATGAAGCACCTACCTCAGAATTAAAGTCAATTCCTCATTCCATTCAGGTTGTGTTCCCTCTACCGCAGTTGTCCTATCAAATATGTCATTGTATCTAACCTCCACGAAAGATTTCACCTGACTCTTCTCAGTAACTTGGTCAGGTAACAACTGTTGTCTTTTTTGAACAGATACATCTCTGTCAGGTATATTGACGGCGTTCAATACTTTGATGGTTATCTTTACCAAACCAGATAACCCATGATTACTCATCTGAATTTTCTCAACATTCGTTGATTTTTTTAATTCAGGCAGAGGATGATTCAACTGAGGTTTCCAACGAAACCAGTTGAAGAAGTTTTTCGTTAACGTTTTTACAAGCTGTCTGTAAAAATTCCTCAAATCAGTCAAATTATTAGAAGCTATTTTTCTATTCATAAGGACTATTTTCATCTCATCAAAGCTTGCTTATTCAGTAAAAAGCCTTTGGTCCTAAAATCTATGATGACTTTAACACAAGCTCACTTCTATCTAGAGATCCTCAAACAAGAGAAAAACTGCAAGAACACTTTTGAGCTTTCTTTGATGCAGATTCGTTAATGGTTCAACCCAATACTTCCAACTCTATGTACCTAAATATTCATATTTTTCATAACCAATCAAAAACAATTATTTCCTGAACTAGAACATTTTTAAACAACTTATAAAATGTTGTATTGAAACTACTGAGAGTGGCATGATTAGAAGAAAGAAAGTAATCTCAGACAAAACATAATAAAAACTAAAAAGGTATTAATTGAAAACTCACTCAAAATGAATCAAATATTTTTCATCCAAGACATCCTCTATATCTAAATTATTCGTTGCATTCTTACATTTCTGGAAAACTTTTGTATGTATTTGTTTCATAATTCTCAATCCGTTCTTTCTTTTAGAATCATATCCTTCGACTTTTTCCTCATCTATAAATAACCCTCTCTTTCACTTGCTATTCTTCTTTTATAATCTTTAAGAACGTTCAAAGGAATTTCTTTTAGTCTTATCGGGACAACCATCCCATCGAATTCAGGTTCGTTCTGATCACGGAGTTGAAGAATTTGCATACGAATATTATCATCGATTTCGGACATATCACAGAATTCCAGGGTTTCCTGATAAGCGTTCAATCTGAAATTTTAGTTTTTCATTTTGAGAAAAACTATCACAATTTAGGAATCGATACACTTTTGCTTCATGTTTTCTCTATAATGTCTATTATATATTTTTCCTTTTTCTCAGTGATTTATATTGTAGATAATTCAATAGATATAATGGTCAAAGAGACATACAAAAAGAATCTTTCGAGTGCCAATGTAAAGAAAAAATTATTGATCGACATATGATAGAATAAAAAAGTCAGTTTGGATGTGTATCACATGAAAAATTGAAATTATCCTTACCTGAAATAGTCATTTTTCTTCAACACTGTCAAGTTATCATCAAATCCTTGGATATATTCATATAAAACAGAATTTCTAGGATTTTGAGGATCTGGTTTATTCTGACTGACCCATTCTGCTAATTTATCAACTTGGATAGTACCATTCTTGTCAATGATAGCTTCCAATACATCGTCAACTACCAAATTGTCACCATTATCAGTATTTCCTGGATTCTCCCAAAAAGTCTGATAACATACGGAACCAGAAGTGTTCAATTTAACCTCTGATTTATTTTGATATACGATATCATTTTTTCCCAATAATTCTTGTAAGTTGAGTCCACTTCCAACCCCTTCATGCTTGAAATTCACAGTATCAGATGTCTCAAAAACTTCTTCAGAAAACTTCGTATTCTTTTTCGAATAAGATTGAAATGGAACAGTTAAATTAACTTCAGAATTCAAACGTTTGTGTAAAGAATTTGTTTGTTCAATTATCACTATCTTAACAAATTTCGGAATATTTGTTAAAAGAATAGAAATGTTTTCGTTGAAATAACAATTGAAAGCGTTGTTCAATGGTATAGCTTTAGTCTTACAAACCGTCAAATTATTGCATATTATTTTCAAGTATATTTTTGTTGACTTTACTGAATTTCTTCTTGCAGTTTCTTGAGAGTTTTGTATGTTTTCTTCGGTAATAGGAATTTCATCTGTTATTTTAAACCTTATAAAAGGTTCTCCAGGATTTCTGAAAGATTCTTCAAATCGTGTTTTCAACTGTTTCAACACCGCTTCTTCATTGACATTATAAATTGGTTTTTTAGGGGAGTCTCCAATTGTTCCATCAGTTTCTGATCTGGGACTCTCTTGGATTTCCTGCAAAGCTTTTTTATATTCTCTCATTTTGTTTTTGAATTCATCCCTGTATTCTCTGAGGATCTCTTGATAAGCTTTTTGAAGGTTTTCCTCGTAAAGCTTTCTGTCGTTATCTGCATGTTGTAATTCTTTATGAATAATCAGTTTTATCGGTGTAGAAGTGTAGCCGTTTTTTTATTCTTAATCTTTTTATATTTTTCCATAAAGCTAGTGTAGACTTTAAAAGTTGCCTTTCTTCTTTTCCCTGCGCGAAGAGTGATTCTCTCAATTCTTTAATATCTTTCTTATACTTATACAGCTTTTCCTTTTTATCATCACCTGATGTTTTTTCAGCATTCAACAAATATGTCTTGTTGCTTCTAGGCGATTATACATTTTTTTAAATACATGATTGGACATGTACATTTCGTACATATTACAAGTTTTGCGTAATTGTCTCTCTAGTACATGTTCTAAGCTAAATAAAGGATGATGTTCAAATTTAATATTCTTTATGTTCACCTGAAGAATATTTTCTTTAATAACCAAGACTTCTTCACACTCTGTATCATTCAAAACTGGTTTGACAAATACTGTCATCGTATTGTCCACATTATGTTGTGTTGGTCTGATTGAAGAACGAATAATAGGATTTTCTAATATTTTTAAATCCCTTGACAATTAAACCATTTTCTGAGAAAACATTATTATGTGCTGTTTAGGAGCCATAAGTAAATTGACTGATATACTTACTTATCACCAATATTCAGGAGTCGTTCCTCTAATATATTATAGGTTGACTTAGGAATATACGGTAATGGTGGTATGAAAAATCCCTCATCTTCTAAATATCTAGGTTCGTTATCAGTCAACTTTTCAGATAATTCAATAGTTTCCCTGAAATTAATTCACATGCAGAAAGGTAATTCTCACTAAGTTCAATTTAATTTATTCAAATAAAGACTAAATATTTGTAGAAAAAGAAGCGATTGTGTAATGCAAAAATTTCAAGAGAACATCTCTGCAAATTTTTCAATTTATGTTTTCATTGTCTGATCAGTGCTGAACAAAAGATTTCTGGTAAAACATACATAAAAATCGATTGACAAGTTTGCAAATATTTTCAATGATCTGGAAATAAAATGTACATAAAGAACATTGCTTCAAGGATTCTATTCAGGAATACTTTGCCTCTCCTCTAAGAGAAAAAATACAATGTGATCTGATATTTGTTCTTTTGTTGAATTATTTGTATTGTTTTACTTGTTTCGCTATTTGTAATTTTTTTTATTGAAATCAATAAGCATTAAGGGAATATGTCATGATTGTTAGTTAATTATTATTATTTATCCTAATGAAGAAATGAAAACAATACATTATAAAGTATATTCGGCTCACCCTGTAGGTTGAAAGAGACATTCCTTCCATGAGACTTTCTCCTGCGATCTCAGATTTTCTGGATATTTCATAATCACCAATCCTTCATTATCAGGGTATTCGTCTATCAATTGCTCAGTCGATTTATTGAATACTTCACCTACACCTTCCGTTTCTGGTAATCTCTCCTCCTAAAAAGAAAAAAAATTATATTTTTCAACTAATTTTAAAAAACCAGAGAAATACATAAAATTATGATGAAAAGCGATTTTCTCAAATCTTCATGAAACTGTGCTTTAATATTTGAATGATTTAGAACAAATTTTTAAATGAACTCTAATCCAAAAAATCTCTCAGGGATGGAAACCTCTAGATATTAGTATCTAACTGTGTAATATCCTTTAAATGAGATTCGTCAAAGGCAAAGTTCTCACCTGTGCTTGGCCACTTTCACCAATGAAAAACTCATACTTCTTTTTGTTATCCACAATTGCCAATTTCTTCCTTTTTTCTTCAATTTTGAAATCAATGTTATCATTTTCTTGTCTTATTCCTTCCATGATCAATTTTTTAGTGTCTTTGAAACTTGGCCTATGAGATGATTTACCTGCATTTTCTTTGATCATTTGAAATCTACTCTTCACTCTTTCTCTGTAAGACCTGGAATCTGTCCTACTAGGACTATCAATAGAAGTTTTTCTATCAGCTTGAAATACTTCATCCGATATTTGAGAAATTTCTTCTGTGTCAGAGAGGGTGCCGGTTCTTTGAGATTGATTTTTACCAGGTTTAATATTTGAATCTGGGAAGAGTGATGTCTTATATGGATTCAGTTCGGAACGATTTTTGATGAGAAACAGGTTTGTAACATCATTTTTGCCATCCCCCTTAGCAGTCATCTTTGGAATATGAGGTGGAGATCTTATTTTGTTATCCCTTTTCATGAAAGTTTTTGAGGAATGGGAACTATTCAGTTCCTGCAATTCTAAGTCGTCCTAAAATCAAACTGAAACTTTTATACCAAACTTTAACAAAAAATACATTCTTATTATATGCAGATAAAAATCCATATGTAAAACCTGAATCCTTTGAATCAAATAAAATTGAAGCCACGATGAATTCACATCATACTTTACAGAGTTATAGGTATCAAAAATAATTTGAATATATGCATGAAAACATACCTCCATGTTTTTTCAGCAACTGGGTTTTTAGAATTTAAATTTTTCTCTTGAGATTAAATGATTCAATCACTTTTAAAACTAAGTATTTTATGTTGTAATAAAGCATGACTTGATGAACCATTTATCACAAGTTTGTTTGTTACTATTAAATCACCATAGCAACCATTGATTCAATACAAATGTTTAGCTGATCAGCAATTTTATGAAATAATTATATATAATGCAATTATTGTTCATCTTCTTCAAAAAAATTAAGCTTTTAAAATAAAAATCAAGTCAAAACATCTTCTTATTCATGATAGTCGCTCTGGATTGCTGCTCTATTTAGTTGAATGAAAACATTAGAGCAATTCTTTCATATTAATAAATTTTTATTAAAAATAAGCAATTACAAATGGTTCTGACATGAAAAAGTCATTATATAAATGTGTTAATAGATATCTAAGACACTTCACCACATCCAGAAATTTCAATTCTTTCTGTAGGTTTTCCAGATTTTGTGCCAGATCTCTCCATCCTCTTTACCACATCCATACCACTGATTACATGACCAAACACAACATGTTTTCCATCTAACCAATCAGTTTTTTCTGTACATATAAAAAACTGTGAACCGTTGTGTCGGGTCCTGAGTTAGCCATCGATAAAGTTCCTGGTCCAACATGTTTTAACTCAAAATTTTCATCTTCAAATTTTCTACCATATATTGATTTACCTCCAGTGCCATTATTATGTGTAAAATCACCACCTTGGCACATCTTCAAATATTAAGGAATGAATAACATTACTTCATTTTGAAAATCATTTCAAATTGAAACAAAAGCATTATAAATAAAAAACAATGATCACAACACTGATGAAAGGATACAAAGCCAGGTATAACCCTATGGAATGTACTTCCTTGATAACCAAATCCTTTTTCATGAGTACAGAGGCATCTAAAATTTTCAGCCGTTTTAGGAACTACATCTGCTCTCAAAAGGATAGTAACACGGCCAACTTCTTTCTTGTCAATTTTAATATCCAGATAAACTTGAGGATTCTTCACCTTTGCTACTTCATTTTGTTTTTCACTTTCCTGAAATTTAGAAGATGAATTTGTAAATCTAGTATCTTCTTCCGACATGTCTGATTGATTAAAATTGATTTAAAAGTACCAACCGTATCCATAGCTTCATCCTCAGGATTGTCATTGGTTTTTTTCAACGTTTCCCCAGCATGAGTTTGCAACCAAGTATCCTCAGACCAAACAGGTCTAGTTGAACCTTCCTTGATTCTTTGCGGTTTAGCCAAGTTCACCCTAATGGTTCTTCCAAACAGTTCAGAGTCATTCTGAGAAGATTGAAAAATGTAATTCGATTTTTAATGATTGTATATATCCTTACCATATTATCTATAGCTGCTGCTGCATCTTCCCCGCTTTCAAATTCGATAAACGCGAATCCCCTGTGTTTTTCGGTTTCATAATCTAATGGAATTTGAATATCCACTATGTCCCCGAAAGGGATGAAGGCAGCATTAAGAACTTTTTCATCGACTTCTTCGGCTAGACCCCCAACGTAAACTGTTCTCTTTGAAGACATTTCTGAATTATTAGATTTAATTTTATTTTATTTGTACAAGTTTGAAAAATTTCGCGGTTGATCTTAACCTAACTTAATGTTATGACATATGACGTATGTGTGAAGTTTGAACTACTTTTGAGTTTTTGACATATCTCTGAAAAACTACCAAAATATACCCAGTGGCGTCACTGTTTCACTTAAGCCCTTCCTGGTGCGTGGATAAAGTATATAAAAGCAGTATCAATTTCATATTTCTATATCGTATACTTGGATAAATCATATCACATAAATTTGAAAAAGGAACTGTCATATATTTTCTTAAATGTCAATAATAATAAGATTTGCATTTACCTGTACCCATATTTTCACACTCAATTCCTAATTAAATTCAGAATCATAGTCATAATGATGTTGATTTGAAAAATAAGACCATTTTATGGAATTTGTATTAGGAAGTTTAGCTGGAACAGCTGCTGGAATATGTACAAACCCTTTGGAAGTAGTTAAAACTAGAATGCAATTACAAGGTGAACTGCAAGAAAGGGGGAAGCATGCTATTCTTTATAAAATACTTTACAGGCTGCTTATGTTATAGCTAAAGCCGAAGGTATTTTGGCTCTACAAAAAGGACTAGTTCCTTTTAGTGGTTGGCAATTGTGGCTAATGGTTTAAGATTAGGTAAATTCGAAAGATCTTGAGCATTATTGACAACTTCTAAGGCATTCCAGTGTAATCTGATTGTCTTTTTTCAGGATTATACGATAAAATAGGATCAACTGGTTTCATGTCCGATGAAAATGGGAAGCTTATACTACATAGAACAGTTTTTATATCAACCATTGCCGGTGGTATTGGAGGATTTTTTGCAAGTCCTTTTTTCTTAGTTAAAACACATATGCAAGCTGAATCACCAGATTCTTCACTTCATCGCCATTATTCAAGTACTTTAGGGGCTTTTCGTACCATTTATAGAAAAGAAGGTGTAAGAACAGTTCAGATTTGAAATTCTTCAAATATATAAATATACGGCCAATAATGATAATATAAGTTTTTTACAGGTCAAAGGTTGGTTTAGAGGCAGTTTAACATGTATATTGAGAACCTGTGTGGGGTCCATGTCACAGTTGACATCTTTCGTGTATATTAAGGAACATTTGAAAGAAAATGATATTTTGCAAGATTCACCACTATTAGAAAGTTTCGTATCTAGCATGATCGGTGGTGTAGCGATTTCGGTTACCATGGCTCCATTAGAATTGGTTTTAACTAGACTCTACAATCAAGGTAACTTCTAACGATACTCAATTTTGAAAAATATGGGGTTCATATGAAGAATCATTTGTGTATTTGTTTGTTGCAAGCTTGAAATTGTTAGATAAAAAAATGCATTCTTCGAAAACTCAAATTCGTTTTGAGATTTTGAATGAAAAAATATTTATACAGTATTGAAGAATCTAAATATATTTCTGTTGATTCCCTAAGGCGCTGGACCCCTCACAAACCAACAGCCTTATAATCGCGTGTACTAAAGGAGAATATTTTTCTCGTAGATAGAGATGCTAGTGGAAAAGGGATATTATATAAAAATTTTTTTGATTGTGTTCAGAAGATTTGGAAAACAGAAGGAATTACTGGATTTTTCAAAGGAATGGAAGCCACCTATATAAGAATGGGACCACATACCGTTCTGAGTCTGATATTTTGGGATCAATTACGGCAAATGTATGAAAATATATATATGAGAACAAATAGATAAAGAGAGGCAAAAAGCACTTATTATTACCCTACACCATAAGTAAAGTTAATTTCCTTTATGAGGACTCTTGTTATAAGCTTGTAGAATAATGTAATAATTTTTTAATCGGTTTATGTTTATATTTCACCACCAATTGAAATGATTCTTCATACTTAACGAACCGCCACTGCATTGGCATGTGCGGTCAACTCAACAGTAGTTCCACAGAACACCTGTGGTAGTTCTGACGAGCTGAAGTTCTTTTGCTTTGCTGGTTTTGTTGTGTGTTGCGTGTTTCCTAACGAGTAAAGTAAACAAAGACAAGTTTCCAATCTGAAGCTACTTTGATAGGCACATTAGAATTCCTGGTGAAATTGCAATATGGAAAAGAAAAAAACTGTGAAAATTGTGGTGTTAGGAGATATTGGTCATAGTCCAAGAATGGCGAATCATGCAACATCTTTGGCAGAATTTGGACATTCAGTTGATATCATAGGTTATGGAGAATCCGAACTGCCACATCAAATCACTTCAGCCTGCAACATTTACCCTCATTTTTTATTCCATGTCCGAAAATCAGTTCAAAATTGTTGAATTATATATGGAAAACAATATGGACATCTTTCAATCTATTATTTCTGTTAGTGATTACACGAAGGGCAGATATAGTTCTGGTTCAAAATCCACCAGCAATTCCTTCGTTATTCATTTCTTGGTTTTATTGTAAATCGATGGGTGCTCAACTTATAATCGATTGGCATAATTATGCTCATACCATAATGGCATTAAGTGTTGGAAAGAAGAGTACTTTAGTTGCTGTAACGAGAAAAATGGAAGAATTTATGGGATGGAGAGCTGATTACAATTTATGTGTCTCAAAAGCGATGAAAAATGATCTATATAATAACTGGGGTGTAAAGTAAGTATTTGATTTTCAACATATTATGTTATTTGACAAAAGTTTTGCTTCAATCAATATGCATATTTATGTTACTATAGTTAAGTGTACTGCATACAACTTTTCTGCATAACTTAAGGTTTTCCCTTGTATTTTAGAGCAGAAGTACTATATGATCGTCCAAATGCTCGTTTTCGTTCAGTATCAAGAGAAGCAATGCATACATTTCTGAAGGATCTATCTGAAAAGAAAGGGTTCGAAATTTTCAATGACAGAACACATGAGAATGCTACTTTATTAACGCAATATGAATCAAAAACAGGAGTGTCTCTAAAGATGGATAGACCAGCATTTGTTGTTTCAAGTACTAGTTGGACTGAAGATGAAGATTTTTCCGTCTTATTGAATGCACTGCAAGGTATATTAATTTTCATTACTTAATTGAAGAAATACTGAATGGCTCTCTTTTCTGATACCATTTCAAATTCAACTTGTTTGTATTATCTGCTGTTAATCAAAATAATCAATCGAATTTGATACAACTGGAAAATGAAAGATCTAATCCTTGAAAAACTTTAAATTTTCCTTATTAATTTATGATTTAAAAATCCATATCGAATCTTATGCACAAGCCAGTTCAATATTATATTTCTGATAACAATATCAAGCTATTGAAATTCAACATTTTAATCACATGAATGAGTCATTAAGGAATTTACATTTTCAGATAACATTTTTATTCGATCGATTTGCACTATAGAATGGAAAACTTTTTTCTTCTATTGTTCAATGAAATGTAAGTTTTGTGTTTAAGATAATTGATTAATTGAAAAATGTTATGAAGATCTTCATATCAATTGCAAATCGCTAAGTATCATTTATGTAACGAATTATTCATTGTTTAGACTATGAGAACCATTGGAACACTGGAACAATAGAAAATTACCAAATATGTTGGTAGCTATCACTGGAAAAGGACCTTTGAAAGAATTTTATCTGAAAAATATTGAATCTAGGGGATGGAAACATGTCACAGTGATTACTCCCTGGTTAGAAGATAAAGATTACCCTCTTTTTATTGGCTGTGCTGATATTGGCATTTCCCTCCATACAAGTTCCAGTGGATTAGATTTGCCAATGAAAATTGTCGACCTTTTTGGTGCTAATGTACCAGTATTAGCATATAACTTCAAAGCGTAAGTACATATTAGAGTTAAATGCTCAGAGTAAGAAGTAAACCTAGAGTTGCCTTCACGCATTTGTTATGCAGCCATTTAGAATCTGTTTATGTACGCGAACAACATTAAGGCGTTGCCGTTTTTTCTGTATTGGGATAATAAATAATAATTGGTCTACCACTCCCCTACTCTGATACTAACAGCTTGTGTTGTTATAGACAATTCTGTCAGTTTGGCAACATCGTCTGTTAGTGTTGAGTTTCTCAATGCGATGTGTTAACATTTTCATTTGGATTTGACGTTCATAAACTGATTTATTTTATTATTAGTGGCCATTTATTGTTGCTTAAGGCTATTCCGGTAATTATAGCTAAGGCAAAATTATGAAAATGTTGTATTATGTTCAGGAATTGAAGAACTGAAAATCTAACTCCCCAGTGAAATTCTTTTCATCTCACTCTAGAGCTTAGTTGATTACAATGCAGTATTATTCACACGAAGAGGTATTTCTATGTTTATTTCTTACCTCATTTATGAATTTTTATTTTATGTATTATATTATGTTCGCTCTTGATTTCAAAAGAATATATATCGGGTGTCCCAAGGTGAGTGACCTATCAGATTTAACACGCAAGGATATTAGCTACAAAACAACAATCACATCATATCTGTAAGTTACATAATTTGAGAGTTATTGCTGCTCGAACATGATCACTACACCAGCAAAAGACACAAGACAGGTCGTCATGAAGGCCACTGCCTGTCTATAGAGCAGAGGCGGCCATTTTGAGCAATTTTTATGATTAATTAAATTTATTAAATTAATTTATCGAAAGTACAGTTGTGAGGTTTTTTTATTTACTTTAATGTGCTAGTTCTTGTACTATTGCGGATTTACTGAGAAAATCAGTACATATTTTCACTATGAACCTTTATATCCATATTTTCTGTGTTGAAGTATTCTGTCTATTTATACTTCTCCAGATTGAACAACATTGTTTGTGGATCAAATAATTATTTGTATTGCAGTATAATTATCTTTTATAATTTTTTTTCAGATTGAATGAGTTGGTGGTCGAAGGAAAAAACGGATACATCTTTTCCAATGAAAAACAACTTTCCAAACTGCTACTAGATTTATTTGGAAGATTTCCTTCCAATGAAACTGTTAATAGAAATATGGAAAAAATGAAAAGTGAACTTACTTTTTTTGGAAATTGGGATGCGATTTGGAATAGTAATTGTAAACCTATTATTGATGGAACGTGTTCTAAATGAATAAATAATTTTATGTTTTTCAATACATTTAATAATATTATTAAAGTACCTATAATTACTTCCTATGATAATATGTAATTATTAATCTAACGATTAGAAAATCTATTTACACATAATATAAAGGTCAAATAAGTAATGACAAGGAAATATACTTGAATTTGGTCATCAGAAATCTAGTTTTATTTTCAAACAATATGAAAAAATTCT
Source organism: Propylea japonica (assembly GCA_013421045.1). NCBI lineage: Eukaryota > Metazoa > Arthropoda > Insecta > Coleoptera > Coccinellidae > Propylea > Propylea japonica. Next base: position 95,457,504 of record CM024239.1, read on the forward strand.
ATGAATTATTTATATAGGATTTATATTTTCATCTCCAAAATTATAACTGAGTATGAGCAGATTATGGAATAAAATCTCTTCTATATCTCTATGTAATAAGAGAGAAACACTTGAATCAATTCAATTAGCATACTCATCGCAAAACAAAATATTTGTTAATGGATATTTTGAAATATCGTGAAAATCTATACACATTAATCATCTATTGAACTTATAGAATACAGACAATAAAAATCAATTCTTCGCGAATCTCGGACTGTAAATTATAAGAACTTAATCCTTGTGATTAATGACACATTTTCCCAACATCTGGAAAGTAATAACATACAATGCACTCACCAGAAAAACTTTTATTTCAGTTGAATATTGTAGTACGAACTTACTGTTCTATCTTCAAGATAAAATTCTTAATATAATAAATCTATCATTTTCATGGGTCAAATATGTGCACAAACTATTTTCACTGATTTTATCCAGTGGCAATATTTTTAAACATCTCCCCGGATAACAAACTGTCTAGCGCTTTCTGCACTGTTGGATCCTTCAAAAGAGGTGTGGAAGTTGAAGTAGGGGGAGGGGGTGGAGCTACAATTCCTGCAGCCTCACTATCAGCTTTGCTGTTGTCCGTAGATTTGTTCAATATATTCATTATACGATTCTGTAATTCTGCTTGCTTATTCACTTGATTCTCATTACTAACTTCGATGCCTTCACTCACTTCGAATTGTACTTGTAATTCTCTCCTTTCCTCCAAGTATTTTAGTATCCTGTCATACTGAACTGAAGTTAATATTCTATTTTCTGCTAGCATATTCAGCAACAACTGTATTCCGGTAGGATGTTTATCATGTATCGTCATTTGGTCTCATTATCTGCAGTTGATATATTTTCACCTCGCATGTAAGCTTCGAAATTCTGGGTGATAAATAGGAGAGCATCATCCACAGGCATATTTCTATGTTCTTGGGGTATTCCATGTAAACGTTAAGGGTTAAACTTTGGTTATCCATGTTTTGCGGCATAATAAGTATAGCATATAAACAACCACGGCTAGAAATGTTAGCTAAAACTCGACCTATAGGTACATCTTCATTGGGGAATAACAGATCAACAATGAGTCCTAAGGACTTTAACCTTGACTCAATATATTCTGCGTATTCTGTTAGCATTTTGGAGACAACAATGATCTCACAATCATTCCTTTCAGGTCTGTCCATCATAGGTAAGGGAGCTTCAAATTCTGGATATCTTTCTTGTGGATGTGGATAAGGCATAGCACCCCTGAATCTATCTCTATCTAAAGGTGGAGGGTGTGGAATAAATCTATCCTCAGTTCTAGGTTTACCTCTCCTTCCCCTTAAGGCTCGTTTTCTCTTCTGGCCTCTAGAATCCTCATCATCAATGTTCTCTGATGATATGACACTTTGAGGTTTTGGTGGAAATTCTGGTTGCATATCTGCTTCTTGAAATTTTTCTGCTATCATTTCCATTTCTTTCTCTTCATAGCCTGGTGATCTACCAACATCTTCATCAGGAGGTTGGACGGATTTTGGAGGTTCTTCTTGCTCAGTTTTCTTGATGGTTGAATTGGAAATACCAACATTTTGTTTATTCGTTGGAGTTTTCTGTGAGTTATCTTGGGGTTTAACATTAGGATTAGAAACGTCATGTTGCCCCGATTTCTATCCTGCATAGCATGTCTAACAACAATTTTTCTGCCATGTATCATAGAACCCTGCTCCAAGCGAATAGCACTTTGGGCTTCTTCATCTGTTTCATACTGGATAAAAGCAAATCCCCTCTGCAAAACTATTCCTAAAATTTTACCATGTTGTCTGAACTTCAGCTCCAAGTCATCAGCTACTACTGTAGTTGGGAGACCACCAATGTAAATCCGTTGTGAGGCAGTCGCCGGGTCTTTCATGAATTGCTTATCTGTCCGATACATGTTCAAATATATCTCAATGACAAATATAAGTTAAAGTTTTAACAATCTCTGAAATGAATGGATATTGGGAACTAACTGTTGAGAGATTATTCATTAATTTTACTTTCGAAGAAAATGCTGTTGTTGAGGGTGCTGCACAGAACATAAACATAGCCACAGAATTATATGTTCTGTGCACAGAAACAGAACGAAGCATCGATGATCAAACCACAGACTAGTCTGTACTTATTTGAATAAAGAATATCTTATATTCTATGTTCTAATATTTGAATCAAACTTGAAGTTCTGCGACTGTGCAGACTGCAGACCAAAGCGCCAATCAGAATCAACTTCTTCCGAAGATGTCCGAAATATTCTATTCAACTGTGAAATCGCAAAATTTAAAATCTTAAAATCTTTTCCTTCACTGTTATTCATATTGTATGTTCTGTGTGTTATTCGCAAACGACCTGCATGCTGCTATGCGTGTGTCAGAGGTTTTATGGGTCTAGTAAAGAGGAAAGAGAGATAGATGTCTAATCTGCCTCGTTCACGATTAGATGTCTAAAATAATTATTTTAGACATCTTATTCACGATAAAGAGGTCGTAGGTTTCTTCACTTCATAGAGCCAAAGTGCCTATGGATGCTCTGAATGATATCAACTCCTTGTAGTTGTAGTTTCTATGAACCTCTGCATGACTATCTCCGAAATATTGGTTGATATCTTAGAATGAAGACTTTAGTCTCAAGGTTGATATTAATCGACTAATATAATTCTCCACTTTAATTCTACCTTTGCAATTGCGAAATTCCTTTTGTTTATTAGTTATAATAATAATATTAAAATAATACAATTCGATATAAAGGTACATTTATTTGCTGTTTTTATTCATGAAACTCTTTCAGAAACAATCATTCTCAGCCTAAATGGCAATTTCATAATATAAATAAACAAGAATCATATTGTCACACAAAGTTGGTTAAAAATATCAAAATATTGAAAGAGCTTTGGGTTTGCTCAAGAAATAATACTAACAAAGGTATAAATAAATATTTCAGAAAATAAAATTGTTAATCCACTACTGGATGTTACTATTAATGTATTTGAATTTTCAGTCAATTTACAACTTGTTAGAATTATGAACTGTTATTTATTCTTATATTAATTCCATATTTCACAATTCATATTTTCCTAAATTGCACTCGATCATGTTCATTCGTTATATTCAACTAAATTTTTATTGTTTACAGAAACAAATTATATGTGAATTCTTCAAAAATTTGAGTGATGTTCATTATGGATACAAAAAAGACAGAAATTAATTATGGAAATTGTAGAAAATAATTCAATTTTCATTTTCACAACCACAAAATTTCACTTATTATCTCAAGAAATCTTGAGGAAGCGGCCAATTAAAATTAGACTAGACTCTTAACAGATAATTATTATCTTCAAGAAATAACTTTTATGGAACACGTAAACATATAAATCAAAAAAATGATGCTTACAGCTAACTTAAATCACAAATAGTTCATAATCACATGATAGTTCGCTTGGATTAAAATACTCATACTCTAAAAAAATACCAGAAGAGAGATGTTGACTGTACAAACTATTGATACAATACACTATCGGCAGTAGGCCATTATATTTACATCTAAACTACTAACATGAAAATGTTGAGACTTGAAAATTTGAGCTGGAATATTTTTTTGAAAATTTCACATTTGAATGATTTTTCGAACAAAACTTGTAGTGTAAAAAACTCTGACCAATCAGACACAACTAACAAGTTTTGTAACAATTTTCTCATAGAAATATAGATCTTTTTTGAGCTTTCCAACAACCGTTATAAAATTTGTGCAAAATTTTCAGCTGATGCAAATTATATGACTTTATCCAGAATTTGCTAGTGTTGTATAAAAGGATATAATAAAAATCATTCTAGTGATCACCAATAAATAATTTACTTTGAAGTAATTAATATTGAAATTATAGTTTCAGAGAGCCATTTTTCTGTCAATTTACTGAACTTATCCAAGTCATGAGTTTGACGAACAGGTAGGTGTGATAAAATTGTTATAACATTAAAACGCAAGGATATCATAACAGTATTATCTGCTTCAAAAGTTTTTGTGATCATTTCAGATGTACTACATAAACCAATAATCAATAAATTACATCTTACATATAATACTGGGTGGTTTTTGGGTGTAAGAGTCTTAAAGGCCTTATTTACGGTTTACTCTTTATGAAAGCTTAGGCATTTCAATAAAGAGTAAACCATAAATGAAGTCTTTAAGACACCTACATCGGAAAACTACCCAATATTACAAACTAAGAGTCGATAACCGATCAATATTACATCTTACATATTATACGCCACATAAATTGGATCTAACTGATCTGCTAAAAATCCATCTCTCAGATGCATCCTTTGTTTCTCCCTCGTGAGTTGATTGGTACAACTCCTGGATCTACAACTACGACCACTCCGACTATGAGATGATGCTCTTCTAGTACTGTATTTGTGACTAAGGGTACTAAATCCAAGGCTTCACTTTCATTACCATCTAATTCTACCACTACAACTAAAAGGTTGGTCCAAGTGAAAACAGCGCTGTAAATAAAAGAAAAACAATTAATCAATTTCAATGTTGAGATATAGAATGGCTGAGAGAACGATGTTAAATATTCACTTTTCAACTCTTTCTTTAAAATAAGACGGTGGAACCTTAGAGTAAAAAGTAAACCTATAGTCCGTTCATGAAAGTTTGAGCCGTCAGTTGGCCATGGAAATTTGGCATATTCCATTGTGTATATTAGAATTTTAGGTTGTGTTGTTTATTTTCTTGTCAGATTGATATGCAATGTTGTCAATATTGTATAGAATTCTCTGATAACGCGCAAGCTTGTCGGACGAGGCCGGGTATTTCGGCAACGTTGACTTTATTTTACGTTATGACAACAAATACTGCCAACTTCAGATAAATAAACAAACGCCTACTATGCGCTCAAACTTTCATGAACGGACTATAGAGATGCCTTCACGCATTTGTTGCTCTAATCATAAGGCGTTTTCGGAAACTTACTCAGGGTTACTAACTCGATCCATTGGGTCACGTGATGGATCTACTCGGATCTCGGAATCGGGTTCTGAGTTTACGAACAAATCAGATTTAGGATTTGAAGTGACAGTCGTATCAATAACATAACCAAATATTTTATGGATTTATTTTTTCAGTCCCAGTTTATTTTCGGATTGTCTCTAGCTTTGCTTGCATTTTTTGGCTTTTGTAAAATATTTCTTATAATTTCTGGTGTGCTTTTTCATGTTTAATGTTATTTTTGAGTACCTATGTTAAAGAAGTAGAGAATTTATTTTTTCAGTTCCAGTTTATTTACTGATTGTCTCTAGCTTTGCTTGAATTTATTGGCTTCTGTAAAATCTTTCTTATAATTTCTGGTGTGCCCTCGCATGTTCAATGTTATCTTTGAGTACCTATGTTAAAGAAGTAAAGAAGGCTTTAGCTTTAACGCAGAAAGATCTGCATACAAAGTTATGAAGAAAATGTTTCACATTATTTTCTCGGCTCATGGAACCACACATTTTACACTGAGCCAAATTCTCTTCTCTCTCCATAATTTTTAGTAACAAAAATATGAAACTACTAAGAAAAGAGTAGAAGACTCATTCCTGCCTTTTTCAAATCCCTAATTGAACTGCAGTACGCATGCGGTGACTTTACAACCCTGCTCTCGTGTAGGGTTATGACAGATTAACCTGAGTCAGTGATTGAGTTAATAGCACTGTTCATTCCAAACACAGGTTGGATGTTCGGGTTAGGTAAACGAACGACAAGGTTAGGGATCTAGTTAACCCAAGTAAGTATCCGAAAACGCTTATTCATAGGTCATTACTTCGAGCTCCTGAGATGCTCGAGAGCAACTCAAAGCAATCCAAACAAGTAGCCCGTATATCAGTATTAAATAAAAATCAACTCACCATTCTGCAATTTTCTTATGGCACCGCAGCACGCTATTCTCAATATCTATAGGATGATATCTCATGCCCCTGAGCATTATGGTCTCATCCAGAGCCCCGACCACAAACACGGCATCATGCTGTTCGGGACTGTCAGATGACGACGCGCTCAGTATGTGATGCGAAGAATTCAGGGACTCCGTATCGCTGTCTCTACCGACCAAAATGGTTTCTTCCAAAGCACCTCTGTTCGATCCGGCGATCGAGGTGCTTTCGGTTCTTCTGAGGAAACCCAGATATCCAGTTCTTGCGTAAACCTCTCCGGTGTTCCCCGTGACCAAATGGGCGTTGAAATGATCGTTGTACTCGTTTTCGTCACCGTAAATGGTGAAATATCCGCTCGCGTTGTGTCCGCTCTGCACCCAGATCTCGCCGAGGTGAGAATCACCGCACTGGCCCTTGGTTTCCGGGTTTGCGATGATGACCTTGACTCCGGGCAGCAACTTCCCGCTTTCCATTATGCACAGACTGTGGGGACTGCCTCTTTCCACTAAACTGACCCTATCGTTGCGTAAGGCCCTAAGATCTACGTATACAGAGGAGGGTTCGGGACTGGAGGCACCTTGTAGGCAAATGGCTACGTTTACGCGACAGCCGAAACTTGTAGACACAGCCCTGGGGCTTAAACCTAAAGCGCTGAATAATTTTGAGAAGCTGGTTGTCAAATTTATTCTAGGCCTTTCTTCGGCCACGACCACGCACGTCCTGACGCAGGCCAGGTTTATACCGCGCGATTTAACTGGTTAACCGAAGATCCTAAACCTTTGGTGCAGAGTTCCATGACGCCGTAAGAGCAGAAGGTGTCGCGGACTTTGTTTTGACTGACAGCTGTCAACCAGAGGGCCGGGTTAACGTCTATCTCCGATGGCGGGATGAGGATCGAGTGATGTCCTGATAAATGCTGCTGAGACACCTGAAAGAGAAGTTATTGGTTAACTAGGGAACTGATCAATTGAGGATGAGCATTAATAACAATAAATGAAACTGAATTCTGATTATTTTTCCTTTAGAACGCTGAGGAGAAATGCAAGTTCTTTTAATTTGAGTCTTTTTTTTGATAGGAAATGAATAAGATGTCAAAAAATATGGCATTGGTCACTTTTTGAATGGAATGATATTTGATCAAATCAGTGATAGCAGAGAAGTTTCGTTGCGGGACCGCATTGCCATACTCGTCAATTTTCTATTTAATTTTTTTGATAAATTTTTGGTTATATTGTTATCATGATTCAACAAAAAAAATTCAGTGGAATCATTTGAATAGCGCCAAAAACCGCACAAAGAATCAAGTCTGAAAGTATACTTGATCATGGATTGACCTGTAATGAATTGTCAAATTACAATTTCCAGTTTATTTTCCAAATGGTTCTAAAATCCATATCATTCTGTTCAAATTTAGTTTTGTATTCTCCTGTTGAAAATGAACTGAAAATTGAACGATTTTACTGCAACAGCTATCCTGTTACTGACAACAACACATAAATATGTGTGATAGCGCGTCCTACAGTGGATAAACTGAAACTTTCGAGGTATCCCCAAAATTGTCAAAACAAAGTCTAATCAGTGTTAAACTTAGATCAATAAAGAACATAGATAAGCCCTTTCAGATGTAAACAGAGGCAAAATGAAGAAAAGATCCCAATGTTTATATTCAGCCCCTTATGGTGTTTATAAATATTAACCTAACTTTGGGTATTGTTCTTATTTTTGCTCCAGTTTTCGTGATTCTACATTTTAATGTGGTTGCATTGGCAGAGTGGACTACAGTAGCGTATGTTGATTATGGGTAGTAGATATCAATTCAATTATGTTTTTTTTATTCTGTAAACTTATAATTAATTGGATAATGTACCATTTCTAATAAAGAGTCCTAGCTTTCTGAATAATTTCTGAAATCACTTCAGTTGGAAGTGAAGTGATTTTGACAAATAAAACATGACTTTTTCGGATGACAATCAACGAAACGATAAGGTTTGAAAACAGAGTACCAAATCAGAATATTGACTATAGATCAGAAGGAAATTCTTAAATTAATATGACTTATTCATTACTAGCAATGAAAACCGAGGATAATAATTCACTTTCTGTTATGTTTAGAAGTAAATTGTAAACTTTTAACCATATGTTAGGTTATGTTATTGTTGTGATGAACTGAAGTGATTAAGGAAATTAAACTGATTTTGTCAAGAAGCAACATCAGTTGGAAGTGATGCGCATCAGTTCAAAATCACAACATTGCCAAATAGAACACGCATCAACTAATTTTACATCAGTTTGAAAGTGATGCAGCGTCAAATAGAAAGGGCCTAGTAATTCATTCCATTGAGATCGCGCTTGGGGCTTATCTACGTTCTTCATTCTGAAGTGTTTGCACCATTTTTTAGACATCTTCGTGATAAAAACAATATTTATTCTCACCATAAAGCAAAACCGAGACCACAATACGGATCCAAACATAAAGCGATGTGCCTGCTCGGATACAACTCGCAGGAAAGCTTCATACTCCTGCAGAGGTTCGTTACTGCTGCGTGGACATTTTTATACCGGCTAACATACCGGTTGTGGAAACGCTGAAATCCAAATATGCGAGCATTTCTGCGGCCGGGGCCCTATAAAGTACCGGTAATTTCTTCTTGGGCATGTCATCGGTATCTAATATCAGTGGCCACGATTTGATGTCCACTACGTTACTGGCCTCTTTGGAACGCAGAAGCTTGATCACAGCCTGAAATTAAATCAAATTGAATTATAGGTTACAATCTGATTGTATTATACAATCATTCTTGTTAGATTATACCACAAAATATAAGGTTTGAAATCAGGCTATCAAAGCAGAATATCAACCAAGGTTCCGAAAGAAAAAAAATAATATGAATTATTCATTACTACCTATGCAAACCCAAAGTAGTAAAAACGATAATAATACTATTATTGAAATATAGGAGTACAATTTTATTTATTAACTGCTTAAAATAAACCAAGAATTACTTCCTTTTTTGAGCGCTCTTTCTACTTAAACGAGTGCTTTATCATTTTGTCCAAAGGTCTGTAATTTTCGAATCCTGAGCGTGTGGCCATCCAGCCGTGAGCGCGATAACTTTCGAAGGGTTTATCCTAGAGACTTGAGATTTTCAGGGTGATTTCGGTTCCCAAATGCCTCGGTTAAGTTCGTTAACCAGCCAAATCGTACAGGGTGTTCCATAAAATATGGCCATTCAAAATTTTTGTTCTTCAATATCTCAGACAAAACCAAACCCATCCATAACCATAATAAGCCTCATGGAATATTTTGTGGCCATAGTGTTAACAAAACCATAGAAAATCAAAATATGTAAAATGTTCTTTATATTTTCATAACAAGATTTCCGATTCGAGTGAAATTTATTTTGTGAATGAAGATTGATATACTGAATGTTAATGCAAATTTTCAAGAGGATCGCATCAGCTGAACTATAGAATTTAATTTTTATTATTATTGATTTTTTACATATTTCATTGTTCGAATAATTTCCACAATGTGATTTCGATCGTGCTGAGATTTTGCATTCACACACTTTGCATGAATCTCCAATCCTATACAAAATTTTGAGGTAATAACATTATTGCTCCACCAATGAACGAGAGCTCAAAAGCACCTGCTCAGGGCTTTTCTCAAATTTTTTATGCAATAAAGCAATTTTTATTCGAAAGCTTAAATCTTATAGCGTTTTCCATTGGGGGAACTGGTCCGCAACAAGTGCTACCTGAGTGCAATTTTTTGTGTTTCATTGGTATAGAGAACATGAAATGCCGATTCAAATGAGAACCAGTGTAGTACCAGTGCAATTCTGGTTCAGACTAGTTCTCCCAATGGAAAACGCTATTAAAAATCATATACTGAAAATATTATATGTCACAAAGGCCAGAGAAGTTTTCAATAAATTTTTTATTCTTATGTTTTCACCAATGGCTGAAATGATTCCCAAAGGGGTCATGCTTAACAGTTTCTAACCTAAATTTCTTCGAGCAGTTGAAGAGTAGAAATTCAAAAGGGTCTATGTGTCAAGGCCGATAGCGTACAAAACGGTTTATGTGCCATCCGCTACAGACAGTCATCATTTCTGATGAACAAAACTGCGCATGTTCGAAGCGCCATCATCTGTTTAACGTTAAAAGTGTCAAATTATTTTTTGACAATTAGATCCTTTCGAATTTCCACTCTACAGCAATTATGCGCACCAGTATGAAATCACAACACTGTCAAATATAACGCGTATTGACAGATTATGCATCAGTTTGAAGGTAATGATGCAGCGTCAAATAGAAAGGTCCTATTGGAACAATTCACTCACCTGTGAAGATAATACTAAAACAGATTTCGATACGTCCACAATCATCCTAACCGTAGGAAGGGTAGTCTGCAAGTTCTGGGGATGCGGGGGTCTTATAGTTACAGGTACAGCGCCTACGTACAAACATCCATAGAAAGCGCATATTAAATCTAATCCCGGTGGGAAAATCAGGGCCACATGATCACCAGTGTTATCCTCCCTTTCTCGTTCAGAAGGTTGCCGATTCTCTCGGCCCTCTTGTGTAGTTCTGAACAAGTAAGCACCTTGGCAGCCGTACCTTTGCTGTTCAATAAGGTAAACAGTGTGTGATCTGAGGTACTATGCGCCCTCCAACGTAGGATTTCTGTGATGAATTGTTGCTGAAATGGAAAAAAATAAAATTTTGGTTACATTAGACAGAATATGACTTTCTGAAAGTTCAAGAAAATACGCAACAAATCCCCTGTTGATAATGCAGAAAAGCCTCTTTGTTAGAAACATTTCTAAAGTGCGACAAAACTTGCTTTTCGGAGAGTTAAAAGTCTGAAGTGTTTTTCCTAACGACGGCTTGCGAATTCAGGACGAAACGTTGAACCGACAGAGCAAATGCGATGAAAATAATGCAAGAGTATATTATGCAACGAGCGTATAATGATTATGACAATAAAAATTGACAGATAAACAGTTCATTGGCTGTCAAAATTCAACCCGAGTTAGTGATCGAGTTAGTTTCCGAAAACCCTTCATTATCCACAAGGTGAAGCCTAAATTACCGAGTGAATTAGCCATTATTCACAAGTAGAATAATATACTTTATCCACGACTACTGAATATTTTTCTTGAAGGTTTTGGCTTTTGACGGCCGTAATAATAATAATTTTTTTATGAACTTGGGTATCGCATATTTTGTAATAAAATTTGGTTGTATTTACAAATAGATTTGACCTTCGATTGAAAAGGTATTCCCACCCATATTTGTATGTTGGGAAGTCTAAAACACTGAAATATCAGTTTTAACAATTTATTATTAAAGCATTTTGATCAAAATAACTAATCGATTAAGCATAGATGCATCAGGGTGCTTTCAATTTGATCCTGCATACATCCATGAATTCCAACGAGACCTTCTTAAGGCGTTTTCGGAAACTTACTCAAGGTTACTAACTCGATCCATTGGGTCACGTGACGGATCTACTCGGATCACGAACCCGGATTCTAAGTTTAAGAACACATTTTAGTTTAGGATTTGAAGTGACAGTCGTATCAATAACGAATATTTTATGGATTTATTTTTTCAGTCCCAGGTGATTTTCGGATTGTATCTAGCTTTGCTTGCATTATTGGTTTACAGTGAAATATTTCTTATAATTTTCATGTTCAATGTTATTTTTGTGAACCTATGTTGAAGTGGTTGAGAATTCATTTTTTCAGTTCCAGTTTATTTACTGACTGTAGAGAGCTTTGCTTGGATTTATTGGCTTCTGTAAAATCTTTCTTATAATTTCTGGTGTGCCCTCGCAAGTTCAATGTTATCCTTGAGTACCAATGTTAAAAAAGTAAAGAAGGTTTTAGTTTTAACACAGAAAGATCTGCATACAAAGTTGTGAAGAAGTTGTTTCACATTATTTTCTCGGCTCATGGAACCACACATTTTACACTGATCCTAATTCTCTCCTATTTCCATAATTTTTAGGAATAGAATATATGAAATTACTAAGAAGAGAGTAGAAGACTCATTTCCGCCTTTTCCAAAAAATATAAAACTGAACTAAAGTGCGCATGCGGTGACTCTACGACCCTGCTCTCGTGTAAGATTACGATACATCAACCTGAGTCAGTGATCGAGTGAATGTTTGGGTTAGCTAAACGAACCCGAGTAAGTATCCGAAAACGTCTTTATATTCATCAAAATTCAACTGATAGATTCCCGATTACTGAGCTTATCCATTGTATGTGAAATTTAATTGATTCGATGTATGATACCAACCGTATATAGTAATTAGTAAACAATGACATATCAGCTTCTACGAAACATTGATTTGTTGAATTTCATGTGAAAAAGTTGAATTTCATGTGAAAGAAACAAAATAAAACTTTTTGAACGTTTTTGAAGCGGGTATTTTTCCTGAAGTGAATGGCATAACACACTGAACACAAATGACATAAGAAATGTCAAAACGTAATAGACATTATAACCATTTTAAATTGTATCATCCTATTGGAAAATACTTTATTTTTCATTCTAGTAATGAACTAACCTTTTTCGAAGTGTCTTCCTCCTCCTGCAAACCCCCAACATCCCTGCCTTGAGCACAGGCCAGTCTGTTACCTTGCACAAGATTTCCCACGATAACAGACGCGGGTCCAACGTCTGAAACACAGTCGGTTGCTGAAACGCAAGGGAATACCATGCTGTAGCATCTCTCAAGCAAAGCTGTCAGTTAGTTAAGAGTAAAGAGGGAACCACTACCAACTACCCGCTCGTTGTCTCGAATACAGAGGGGTAGAAGAGTTCAAGAGCTTCAACGATAAACATGGGGGAAATAAAAACTGAGAGCAAACTACTTTCAACTTTCATTAATACATAAATACCATTAATAATATGAGATGTAATCAATGCGTTCTGAACGATTCTTCGAAAGGATTATATAGAGATCATTCCAACCAAATAATCGACCAAAATGCGAGAAAACTGATTAAAAAGGGTAAAGGATGTGATTAAAAACTAGATGTCTTTCACAGGAATATAAGAAACAGTCAAAAAATACATTTTCGTATATACAGGTTTGGGAATTCACATCTGAAACAAACGATATACAATGCATCAGACAGATAATTCTTCCCTCCAGTTGCACAGATGAATAGTCGAGACAAGCACGTGCTGTAACACACTGAATTCGGTTGTCTTATTGGAATATTCTAGTCTTGTCTCACTCTTATGGTTGAGAGCAGCATAGTTCCTTCAGTATGGTAGGCAACAGTAAATACTTGAATCGAGTATTTTGGGCAGCCTGACAAATTAAATAATTCTATACGTATTGCAGGTTCCCTACCATACTGCGATAAGAGAGAGACAAGACTAGGTTAATGAAATAAGTCGAAGGAATTAATTCAGTTACAGCACGTGATTATCTCGACTATTCATCTGTGCAACTAGACGGAAGAATTCTCTGTCTGATGCTTTCTATATCATATGTTTCAGATGTGAATTTCCAAATCTGTATTTCAGCCAGTAAATTCTTTTAACGAGATCCTATCCAATATCCGAACATCCTGTATTTCGAGCAAATTGGAATATGACATATGACAGTTGACTTCTTTTGTAACATAACCTCGTAAACAGTAGAGTTTTGAGATTATATCATTTATAGCTGAGAATTCTAAGCAACGCTGAAAGAATTTTGCTCTCATAAATACACAATTTCAAATTACTCAACAATAACTATACATATTCGGGACTATTTGTATACAGTTAGCTAATGAACTCTCATGTTAGTAGATGCTACCAATGTTTTCTGTGAATAATAACCACAGATTAGTTGAAGAAAATTTGCATCATTTATTGTGAGTCACACCTAAAAAATATCTGAAACTATCCACTGTATTTGAAAAAGTTCTATCTATATACAGAAATTTTTGTCAATAGTACCTACAACAAAAATCAATACTAAACTGCAATCTAATAAATGACTTGACTGTTACGCCATTTAGAATAATATTTCGTCGAAGAATTTATTTTAAGGGTAGTTTTGGTTCATTTCATAATTTTCAAAGTAATGATATGGATTGATAACAAAATATTTGGGAAGATAATCATTACGAAAACTGCTAGTATTCAAAGAAGTTTGTTGTATTCACACTACCCCTTCAGTTCTTAAATTAATAAAATATGTTGAAATTATGATGTTTAACAGAATAAATTATCTAATAAGTTTTATATAATTTATATATATCTATTTCACAATATCTAAAGGTTGTCAAAATAGGTGCAGATAGTTCTAAAAATTTAATGTGCAGTTCAGCATGCAGAAATTATCGATGTGCAAAAATATTACAATTTACAAAAGAACTAAACAATAAATAGGGATAGTTTCAGATAAATTGAAAAACATTTAGAATACACATGATTGAAAATGGAAAAACACTGATATAAAATAACAACAAAACAGGAAACCATGATGTTATAAACATATGCTTTGTGCAATGGATGTGGAAAATGTGCAGGCAGTGCAAAAAGGTATTGAATTAATTCTATGTAATGTAATGTACATTTTTTCACCTTTTTACCAATTAATCTAATCAGTATCACCTCTTTGTATTTTAGGCATTTTTTAATATTGTTGGTAATAATTTTGTGATCAAGGTTCATCTAAATTTTTAGAATTGTAGCCTGACAGTTTTTATTTTTTACTATATTTGTGTATATGAACGAATAAGTCGTTGGCCAGAATGGAATTTTTGTGTGATTTTGAATGAATATTAGATGTTAGTTATTTTATTTAATTGCACCAATAATGAAATTTTTAACGATGATAATTGGGGAAAAAAGCTATGAACGTGTTTCTGTACACCCAAAGTAATTCTTTCCAAACAATATTTAAACGAACATAAACATGCTTGAGAATTCACATCCCAAACACTAAAACACATCAAGATATTCTCTGTTTTACCTGAATGTACTTCTCGTGGTTTAGGTAAATTCGTGACACACGTATGTGGACACATAAGAACATTGGCGGGATGCAAAGTTCCTTCTAAGAACCTTCGTTTGGTTTCGGACAGATGTATTCCTCCCAAAGGAGTCTTTGGCAGGTAATTTGGAGGTACTAGAGCCAAACAGTAGATGCCAACTTGGTGAATCGAGTCCACAGCTTGCAGCACTCGGGACATCCATTGGAAAGACTAGAAGAGAAACAAATAATTCCCCTATCATTAAAGATCCTATTCGTTTGCCAATAAATGAACGTTAATACTTTGACTGTTATGATTCGAAGTCAAAACATAGAAAAATTGTTTCTGGAATAATAAAATTGTTTATCAAAACTTTGAGTAGTTAAATCATTTTTGTCGTTTCTCTAGACTCAAATTCGATTCCAGTATTTGATGCCTTGTTGGCAATTCGTTTGGCCATCGTCGGCAATGCGTTGGGCCATTATCGGCAAATAATTGTAATAGAGTTGATTCGATATCGCTTCATTTCATTACATCTAATGATAAGCTATGGATAGTGAAGACCTACCCCACACAACCTGTCTAGAATGACGATAAAATTATGAACCGATTATGCGAATAAATTGATTTTTACTCTTCAAAATCAACTAGAAGCGAGTTGAATTAATACAGTTGGCCATAACTCATGACCATCTACAAGACAACTCTGTTCAGGATTAGTAGCGACTACTTACTTCTTCTTCACTACAATCAGGCCTCTGCTCTGCAATGACACATATCCTCTCGTCCCTCAGAACTCTATGACTAAACACCGCTATCCTTCCTCTATAAATGAATTTCATGGGTTCCACAGCCAACACGGTAGCAATGATATCGTCGGCGTTGTGCTTCCTACCAGTCACAGTCATCAGTCCATCTTTGGATCCGCATATGAAAACTAATCCACCAGGTCCTAAGAATCCGAGCAGGCCAGATCTGGTGTATTCAGCATCGCCTATCGTCTTGCCTTCCGAAGTGATGGGTTGTACTTTGAACGTGGAATTGCTGAGGCCCTGCAATCCCCAGTATTGCGTTCCACTTGCACCTGAATTGACGCAGATTTCACCGACCTAGAAACACGAAGTTATAGTAATGTTAGACATTTTTCTCAAATTAGGTACAACTATTATAATTTCTGGTCGATCAAAGTATCAAGTGGTAATGTACGATATATCGGGTGTCCCAAGGTGAGTGGACTAGATTATTATGGAAACTATTAATGGTAATGATTTCACATTTTGTGGATCGATATTTGGCCATGTAAGGTGCATTTTGAAAATAATTTCACATTTTCAGTGTTGCCGGCTGTACAACAATTTGGCTAAAACTTTGTTATTTTAAATGGGACATTCAGTATTTCTATTTTTTCATGATACGCCATAAAATAATAAATCTATTCACTGTTACTATTTCATACCTATCTTGAACGGTTTTTGAGTTATTAATTATTTTTAAAAATTTTAGATCAAATTGGCGTGTTACGAAAATTACTCTATAGTCCGTTCACGAAAGGTTGAGTACATAGTAGGCGAAGTTGGCAGTATTTACTGTCATAAAGTAAAATAAAGTAAACGTTGCCGAATGTACCTACTCGGTCTCGTCTGACGAGCTTGAGAGTTATCAGAAAACTCTATGCAATATTGACAACATTGCGTATCAATCTGACAAGAAAATAAAGAACATAACCTAAAATTTTAGTATACACAGTGGAATATGCCAAATTTTCATGGGCAACCGACGGCTCAACCTTTCGTGAACGGAGTATAGTTCGCTCAATATTGGAGATTTAACTCAGAAATTTAGTAAGTCATTACATATTGATCTGATCTATGTCACTGCTTTTGAATTATAGTTGTAAGTTATACAGGATGGGCAAAAAAATTCACCAAGTTACAAAATCGTAAAAAATCTGTTTTCTCGAATTAGGCACCTAGTCTATTTTTCAGATTTTGGAATCAGTACAAAACACTCTATAATTTTTCTATTCACGTCCTATCTCAACGATTTTGTATCTTGGCAAATGATGATTTTTTGGTTCATCCTGTATAACTGACAACTATAATTCAAAAGCGGTGACATAGATTATATAAATATCTAATGACTTGCTAAATTTTTGACTTAAATCTCAAATATTGAGCGAACTAGAGTCATTTTCGTAACACGCCAATATGATTTAAAATTTCGAAAAATAATTGATAACTCAAAAATCGTCAAAGTTAGGTATGAAAAAGTGAGAGTAATCAGATTTAATATTTTATGAAGTATCATAAAAAAAAATAGAAATACCTACCGGATGTCCCATTTAAAATAACAAAGTTGTTGCCAAATTGTCGTACATCCGGCAACACTGGAAATGTAAAATTATTTTAAAAATGTACTTTACATGGCCAAATATCGATCCACAAAATTTGAAATCTTTACCATCAATAGTTTCCATAATAATCTAATAGGCCACTCACCTTGGGACACCTGATATGTCGACAAGTATCTTCACTATGTATTTTATGCATTCTAGTTGAAGATTTTGGGGAACTTAATTGAATAAACATTTCTTATTGAATCCATAGTATCAATCTAACTCACCTCATCAGTTTTGCACAACAGAGGAGGTCCTTCCATCTTTATGACTACAACAACACACCCAGGCATCACCTGTCCGCAATCCTGCAAGGTTAACGAGGTGAGACTATTCTCCTGGTCTACTCTGACGACACCATAACTCAGTCCTTGCATCGACAGCACACCTCTACCTGTTGAATTCACTCCTGCTCGTCCAGGCCTTCTCACAGAAACAGTCAAGCATTCGCTAGAACTAGCGCAGGGACATATGGCGTCAGGTCTCAAACCTTTACTTTGAAAAACGGATAAGAATTGATCGCAAGAACTTAAAGACCAAGGGTTGGCGCCATCTGCTACCAAAAGCATTCGCAGAGAGGACATATTTATATCTTTATGGTCTTTGGTGGCCAACAAGCCCCAGTGAAGATCCCTAGATTTAACCACAGCAACTGAAGCTCTGTATTTCGTGATCATCTGCATCCAACTTGCAGGGTTCACCTTCATCAAGGCGTAAGGTATGTAGATAACGTGCATTCCATTCAGAAGACTAGTGAGGACAGAATGCCATAAACCGACTTCTCTTTTAAAGTCTAATACGCAGACCATATTCTCTCCTTCGGTGTAATTACACGCCATGGTCAACATTCTGCAGTGTTGCAACATGGCGGCTCTGGTTATGGTCACTCCCATGACAGAACCGTCCCTGTCTGTACTATATTCGATATATGCAGGTGTTTCATCGGAAAGCCTAGGATCCGGCGTAAAATCCTTGGGAGTCTTCGCCAGATGCTCGGTAACGAACCAGTTCAACCTTGGCCAGCCTTTGAACTGGACAACATCGCCGGAGGTAGTTTTGGGAAGACCTTTCAGACAGGCTTCCGAGGTTAGGGCGACCTGCACCGAGCAGCTGCCGAGAAGGAAGCCGATCTGTTGGGATCCCGCGTCTCTTCTGGTGATGGGCACTTCGATGGGAACGGGCACTATGCCGGCTTGAAGGCAGCCGTAGAAGGCGCAGATGAAGTTTATCGGATCGTTGTTCGGATATACCAAGGCCACTCTATCGCCCGATTTAAGGCTGGTATCGCCGTTTTTACCGAACGATTTCGTCAATAACGCGTAGGCTATTTTCCATGATCGGGTGAGGAGTTTACCTGCAAAACAGAATGGTCACATCAAAATAACTGGTGTTTAATGAATTTCCCACAAACAACGCAAGTAAAATATGTCAAATTGACATTTTTATTTGACGAATATCAAGTGATATGAAGAGGATTTATTGATATTTAGGTTTGATGAACTTGCTCAGAGTGTCCGAAGTATATACTGGTTTGGAAATTCACATCTGAAACATACGATATCCAATGCATCAGACAGAGAATTCTTCCGTCCAGTTGCACAGATGCATAGTCGAGACAATCACGTGCTGTAACACACTGAATTCCGTTGTCTTATTGTAATATTCGAGTCTTGTCTCTCTCTTATCGTTGAGAGGAGCGTAATTCATTCAGTATGGTAGGCAACAGTAAATACTTGAATCGAGTATTACGGGCTGCCTGACAAATTAAATAATTCTATACGTGTACTGCAGGTTCCCTACTATACTGCGATAAGAGAGAGACAAGACTACATTATTGCAATAAAACAACGGAATTCATTCAGTTACAACCCTTGATTATCTCGACTATTAATCTGTGCAACTGGAGGGAAGAATTCTCTATCTGATGGATTGTATATCGTATGTTTTCAATGTGAATTTCCAAATCTGCATATAGCATAACAAAACTCTTGGTTGACCAAAGACAGAAAATTATAATTTATACAGCAAGTTATTTAATCCATTAAGCTTGGAACAGTCATTCATATTATGTATATGCCTAAAGCCGGTCCCAGACAATGCGTGTATTTGACGAATGTTCGGCATTGGCGATGCTTCGCATAGCGTGTGGGCCATAGTAATCGGGCCGAAGTTGAGCACCGCCAATGCCGAACATTCGTCAAATACACGCATTGTCTGGGACCGGCTTAATAGTCAATGATTAAGCTTATTCGAATAATTGTAGCAGAATATATATAATCTTGAACCGCATGACTATCTTTAGACTATTTAAATGTGAAAATTTTAAAAGTAGTACTTACCGTAAGTTAAGGTCACTGTCAGTTTACCATTGGGGTCTAATACTGTTGCAACAGGAGCTTTGAATGAAGCACAACCATATCTTGATATAGCAGCTTCAATATTTCTGGAAGACCGGAAGGAATGACTAACGGATCTCCTAGCGAAGGTGTCATACAACCACCTTAAAAATAAAATGAAAAAAAATATACATCTATCTTAAGAATCAAATTATTATCCACAGTTTCGATATAACAGAACTAAGAGGGAAGCTTCTCATTGGGGCTTTTCTATTCTTCAAAAGTTTGCTTAAAGAGCTATGATTGGTCTAAAATATAGAGAGATGCAGAGGGCATTTCAGACAAAATGGAATTCTCACTTTCTTTGGGTTGTTCGTTTTGCATTCTTTTTGTTAAAACAAGTCCCCATTACTTTGAAGATTTGAGAAATATAAATAACACAAGACGTACAATTTCCTTTCACTTTCCCATACATAAAATGACACTAACTGAAAAGAATACCAAGTATAGTCCGTTCACGAAAGATTGAGCCGTCGGTTGGCCATGGAAATTTGGCATATTCCACTGGGTATATCAAAACTTTAGGTTTTATTGTTTATTTTCTTGTCAGATTGATACGCAATGTTGTCAATTTTGCATAGAGCGATAACTCGCAAGCTCGTCGGACAGGGCCGGGTACATTCGGCAACGTTGACTTTATTTACGTTATGACAGCAAATACTGCCAACTTCAGATAAATGAACGGACTATATATGTGTATTAATTTTATAATAATCTACCCAAAAATGTACTAGACACAGTTCATTTCAAGAAATTTAATAAAGATTTAACAGACTTGATTATAACAATTGAACCATATTCAATTTCAGAATTTATGAATTATTGTAATGTAGAATCTAGGATGTAATATGTAATTTTTTTCTCTGTAATTGACGGTTTCCCACTTCTTTGGATTGTTATTCAGGATTCAGGGAATAAAGATATTAATATTGTTATTTGACTGATTAACTGAAGAAATCACTTCACTTCGACTGCATCGACCAATTGGATCGCTGCATTACCGATTTTGCATCGGTTAAGAAGTATTAGAGCGTCAAATACAAAAATATCCTTCATATTATATCACAATAAACCATGGTTTTATTGAATTGACTTACCTTCTGGTTTGGGAGCATTGGATCCTTGGGATTGGCAGCTATTTCGAGTTCAATGTCGTCGTCTTGATAAAATTCTGGCAAAGGCCTCCTCTTAGGCTTTTTCAGTGTGTTGAGAAGTTGCTGTATTTTAGCGGATACTTTCCATTTGCCGGTACCAGTACCGATGGTTTCATCAGACGTCGATGATGCGTATCTATTCAGTCTATCGGCGGCTGGAGGTCTTCGTCCCCCTTGGGCAGTGTTGTGAGTACATCGGGAGCTTGTGAGTCTGAGAGAGAGAGAAGAAAACCTTAAGAGAGTTTTTACTCCGATAATTTGTGAAGAAAAAAGTAATGTGTGACAGTAAGTTGGAACCTTTCTCACTGACACATCGAGTGGCATTAATAATCAAAAGTTATATCTGTAACTATATCACATCTCATCTCAATCGGAGAAAAGTTGTGAAGGGCGGTGATGGTATATTACTGGATAGAGGTATTGTATTGTGTTAGATTGAGATAGATTGGCACCGTAACTACCTTTCGATAGCTGTGACCAATGAGGACTTTTCTGTGTTACTATACTGGGGCTACATTTTCCCAGGAATTTAACTTTCTCTGTAAAGTTCCTAGTAGACTTGGCGCTTATGTCGGCTGCTGTCAAGGTCGTGTCGCCCAGTAGAGTAAGTCTGGTTTGCGCCAATACATTGCATTAATTTAATATGTAGGTACTCAGAGGCTTCTGTGGCCGATCCGCAGAAGTTTTCCTAACCGATCTTGTGCAGGTAATATCTCACAAAACAGTGACCTGATACTTATAATTGGAAGTTGCACCCGTAACTAAAGGATTTTCCAATAAGAGGTGTTATTTTGCTGCTGTTTCGGTAGATGTCACGTTTGAAGCTGTCATTTTTTTACATTTGACAATAACAAACTTCGCCATTGATAAAAATGGAACGATACACGCTTCAAGAACGTATTGAAATTATTAAAATTCACTACAAAAATGGTGAAAATATGGCAGAGACGGTTCGTAAAACTAGAACATTTTTGGGTCGTCGTGAAGCACCTTGTCGGACCGCAATAAAGAAATTAGTGGAAAAATTCGAGCTGTTGGGACAAGTTGATGATGTGAAGAATGAAACTTGTGCACGTCACTCAGAACAGCCGAGGATATTACTGCTGTAGCCGAAAGTGTTGAAGAAAACCCAGGTTTGTCCATTCCTCGTAGTTCTCCGGAATTAGGCATTCCACAAACGTCATTACACCGTATGTTGCATAAGATTTGGGTTCAGTTAACACAAGAACTCAAGCCGGCCGATCATCAATAACGTCGTGTCTTTGCTGATTGGGTCGTTGAAATGCATGAAAATGATCCGGAATTCCATCGAAAAATCATCTTGAGGCGTGAGGCCCATTTCCACCTCGGTGGCTTCGTCAACAAGCAAAATTATCGCATCTGGGGCTCGGAAAACCCAAAAGTTATTATTGAAAAGCCTCTCCGACCGTGTTATCTCTCGGAGAGGTGATAACAATTGGCCACCGAGATCTTGTGAGTTAACACCTTGCGACTTCTTCCTTTGGAGCCACGTGAAAGAGAAGGTCTACGCCAATAGCCCAGCGTCGATTCAAGACCTCAAGGATGCAGTTCGTGAGGCTATCGAGGATATAGGGCAGCCACTTTGCGATTTGGGTATGGAAAATTACATTAAAAGGATATGGTCCTGTAAGCGTGGTCGTGGTGGTCATTTGCCTGATGTTATTTTCCACTATTAACGGCATAGCTTATTCTTTATAATTAAATAAACATCCTATCATTTATATTTACAAATGGCATTTTTCTTTGAATATCAAAAAAACACCTCTTATTGGAAAACCCTTTATATTGAATCTCGTCTGAATAAGAGAAAAGTTGCGAAGGACGATAATGATACATTACTTGTATAGAGGTATCAGAGGTCCCTCAACTCTAGGACGTCATATATTCATCTGAATTTGATTGAATGTGATGGTATAAATGAATGAATCATATTTCGATGCTTAGAAACATTCTGATCTAGAGCTGAAGAAACACCTCAAGGTAATCTATAGAAGTGGAATTTTGTATACCCGTCAAGTGTAAAAAGCGCATTAATTATCATTGATCTACTGATCCTGAAAGCGGGTATACAATAACAAACCGCAAGAATTAGTATCGACCAAAACCCAAACAGCCTTATCGAAATATCGACTCACATGGTCTGATATTCTGCATAACATCATTTATTTCGGTCATATCGTGTTTGATTCTGTGGTCCCAGTTGTTAGGCGGTGGTAACCGTGCCCTGTAGTTCAGCGGCGGCGGCGAGCCAGTACTGCTTGTGTCCGACAGAGGGGGCGGTGGAAACATCTGTGGCGTACTCCTATCTTTAGGTCTTTCTTTATCAGGTGTCGTTTCTACTAATTCCTCGTTACCCAAACTATCTTCATCGGACGATGAATCTGAAAGGAAGAGATGGGAAATAAGTTGTATTGATTCATTAGATTTTCTCGATCTATATTATCCTGCTTTAACCCGGTTTACATTGGTAGATTAAATGGAAGAGTTCACTAGGATATGTAGGTACTTTTTTTACGGAAATACTCTAATATACTCATTTCAGTAGAATAACTGTATTTACGTTGCTAGTGATTTGAAAAGCTAGTTCAAACTGAATATTGGCCTATCACAAAAGGGAGAATTGTACAGTGAGGAAGGGTTACTAGAGTGTACAATTTCACACGTGCTATCCACTCTACTCTACGGTGCACTGTCTCTAGCACTCCTTTGTCACTAGCACAATCTGTTCTCATTATGCTTGCTAGAACATACATAGTTAAATAGTCAGTATAAGGCTTAAAGCCTGGTTTACATGGTAGCATACTTTTCTACCGAAATACTCTACTCTACTCATTGCAGTAGGGTGACTGTTTTCACGTGCTAGTAATTTGAAAGTACCAAAGTTCTAACTGAAATTTGCCGATCACAAAAAGGAGACTAGTAAGACGTTATTAAACCAGGCAAGTATCTTCACTTTGGTATAGTCAACCAGTAAACCATCAGAGTAGAGTAAATTTGTACTATTCTACACGTGCTATGCACTCTAACGGGTCGATTACATGGGATACTTTACAAGCTGCTACTGAACGAATTTAGAAGCGAGTGAATTAGCTTGTGAGATTGTGATGATTACACACAAAACTGTTCTACTCGCTGAATAGCCAACAATCTACCGATCTACGTGAGTTTTATGTTTGTATCGTTGTCAAGTATCTAAGATAAATGTCATATACGTTTTCAAATTTAAGAACCAGGAACCACCGAGTAGATGAGAACTCACAGATTGTTTAGTAGCAACTGTGATTACACACGGCTTGTTTACATGCCAACAAGCCAAAACGCCAGCGATTTAGCGTGTAAAGTAGCCCAGCTTTCAAATTAGTGGCAGCTTTTTTACAATTAGATTGTTGGCTTGTGAACACGATTACACTGAGCGAATTCAAAATCAGCTACTAATTCGCCACTCAGTAGCCAACTTGTAAAGTATCTCAGACTCAATGTGATCGACCCATTACAATGAACTCTGCCATTTACTCTACCAATGTAATCGGTCAAAGCCATTTTGTATATGTTTGAAAGCCTCAGACCATTAATGGCCGTTATTAATAATTAAGTATCATTATACAAGGGTGTTAATACAATTGTTGTTTTCTGTTGAAAAAAATGACATTATTACCTCGTCGACAGGTAACAAAATATAACTTTTCACGAAATTACTTTTTTCCTCTGGAAAAAAGTGAGTGTTTATATATCCGGGAAAAGAGTAATTTCGTGAAAAGTTAGATTTCTTCTCTATTAAATGTCGTTTTCCTTGCAAAGAAAAACAACGATTCCATTATGTGGACAAAATTTCCCTATCGGCGAACATCTCACCGGAGCAAATACCTCAAAACCACCACTCAGATTGAAGATCAATCGAATTGAGGGCTATGTTGTTCTCTTTGGATGCCATCGAAAACCGGCTAACGCAACAATAGAAAGATCAAAGGTTAGGAGTGCTTATACGCAACCAAAACCTTAGATTATTTACACCAAGATAGAGCATAGTGAGAGAGAAAACGTGGCCGAAATAAGATAGCAATATGTTTATTATTTTCGTCAAAATCAAAACACATTCCCGCAGCTCCCTATTGGTGGCTTTCTACCACGTGACCTGGACGTGCGAATGAATTTCATTATGGCCGCCTTCTTTGACAGCTGATGCTTAGGTGGAACAAGTTCAAACTTATCGTTTTGAGTTAACCAAGTGATTTTTGTAGTGAAAACGAGGTTGTACAATAATTATTTGCTGTATTAAGCTGAAAAATGGTTAATTCCTGTGTGATATGTAAAAAAAGCACCAGTAAAGACTGCGGGCGATCCATACATCGGTAAGTAAACAACAAATAATAATTTACCATAGGCGTAGCTAGGAGTACCTAGCTCTCAATATAAGCATATTGTAAACTTATTTTAAAAGCATTTTCTTTTAATAGAATGCCTAGTGATAATGCCAGACGGAAATTATGGATGGATCAATTAAATTTGGAAATACAAAATTAGCGAAGGAGGTATATGTTTGTTCTGACCATTTTTCTGATGAAGACTTCCTATATAAATCAGCAAAAAGATTTTTGAAAACTGAAGCTATTCCGTCCAGGATTTCGTCATCGATTCATTGGTAAGTCTATTGAATATTATGAGGGTGTTTTATTCAAATTTGATTTGGATAATATGAACATCTAAATATATATATTTTAAAGTTTTTACATCTGAATGTCTTATTTATAGTATAGAGGTATTTATTGGTTTTTTCACTGTAAATGTTTTGTATGACATTTTCATAATATAGGCCTGATGAAGCAAACGAGAGTTTGCGAAACGTTGCTGAATATACTTTAAGATCTTTTGAGAGTTTGTCCTTATCCCGCAAAATACAGTTATCAATTTATTAATTATTGTGGAGGACACTAATATTTGCATTCTCTAAATATAATATTTCTAATTTCAGTTCCAGTAGCACATCTCCAGATGAAAGGCCTGTGACTCCAGAACCATTAGATACTAATAAGCTAGGTAGTGTCAGGGAATCCTCAAAACTGAGTAATTCTGAACTATCCAGAACTTCAACAGCTAGTGATTTGTCTGCTACACTGACTACTTCAGATTTATCTGCTACATTGACTGCTTCAGATTTATCTGATACATTAACCGCTTCAGATTTATCTGCTTTTTTGACCGATACAGAATCCTCTGGTGCTTTGACAGTTTCAGAATTGTCCGGTACTATGACAGCTTCAGAATCGTCAAGCAACTTGGTATCCTCGGAAGTATTAACAGTAGCACATCCAACTACGTAAGTTTTACTTAATTTTATATTTATAATATTGCAAAATATATTCTGGTTCATTATATAAAACCTTCATTATCTTATTTCAGTTCTGAAGCTAAAAGTTCTGTACCAAGGCCAAGAAAAAGAAAATGTTTTGTTGGTGATGTAACGGATGAAGATTTCAGGACACCAAAACAAGGAAAATTTGCCTTCTCCCTTGCTAAACGAAAAATTGCAGAACAGAAAAAGAGACTGAAAGCATTGAGGATGAAGAACAGAAGACTGCAACAGAAAATTTCAGATATTTCAGGACTACTGAATAATTTGAGGGAAATGAACCTTATATCCGATAATGCTCAAGATTATATAGAGGTAAGTAAGATTCAGCTTTGCATATATGTGTGGAATGTAATTATTTTCAATATTTCAGGCATCGTTACCAGGTCCTAGTAGAGATATGGTAAATAGACTCATAAGGGGATCAAAAAATCAGAAATTTACACCTTCTCTACGAGCATTTGCCCTATCATTACATTTTACTCGCCTAGGGCCTATAATTATGTTAGGGAAAAATTCAATAATTCACTTCCACACCCAAAGACTATTTCTAAGTGGTATCAGACCATTGATGGAACTCCTGGCTTCACAACTGAAGCCCTCAGTGCATTGAAGAACAAAGTGCAGCAGTCTGCGGGAGAACAAATTTATTGCAATCTGGTGATTGACGAGATGGCTATTAGAAAAAAAATCGAATTCATTGCTGGTAAATTTTATGGATCAATAAGTTTTGGAGAAAAACCTGAAGTGGATACTTTACCAGAAGCTAAGGAAGCACTTGTGTTTTTAGTTACCTGCATCAATGGTCACTGGAAAATTCCAGTAGGCTATTTTTTGATAGATGGATTATCAAGCAGAGAAAGAGCCAATTTGGTAATTAACTGTCTGGAGTTTTTGAATGAAGTAAATTTGAGAATAACTTCTGTTACTTTTGATGGAGCAGCTTCGAATTTGAATATGGCGAGTCATTTGGGTGCTGATTTTTCGAATCCTCAATCATTGAAGACTCACTTCGAACATCCAGTCACCAAAGAGAAGGTATTATTTTTCTTGACCCTTGTCACATGCTCAAACTCTTGAGAAATTGTTTAGGAGACAGTAAGATTTTGAAAACAAAAAATGATAAATTAATCAAATGGACCTATCTTGAAGAACTTGTGAATCTTCAAGACATAGAAGGATTGAATGCAGCAACGAAGATAAGAAAACGTCATTTACATTTTGTGAAAGAAAAAATGAGAGTGAAGATTGCTGCGCAGACATTCAGCAGGAGTGTGTCGGATGCTCTTAAATTCCTTGAGTTTGATTTGAAATTGACAAATTTTAAAGGTGCTGAAGAGACTGCAAATTTCTGTCTCTTAGTTAATGATTTATTTGACATCTTGAACTCAAGAAATAAATTCTCTCCATATATATAAGAGGGCATTGTCTTTCGAAAACATTGATTTATACGTGGAAAGGTTTTCTGAAGCAAAAGAATACTTCATGGAACTGACTCTGAATGGAACACCAGTATTATCTTCAAGAAGGAAAACAGGGTTTCTAGGGTTTTTAATATGTATGGAGAGTCTTGAGGAAATATTTAGAATGTATGTGGTGTCAAAAAAATTAGACTTTTTATTGACCTATAAGTTCTCTCAAGACCATCTGGAGGTATTTTTTGGTGCTATCAGGAGTCTGAATGGATACAACAACAATCCCACAGCCAGACAATTTCAGTCAGCATATAAAAAGTTGTTGATAGCAAGGGAAGTGAGAGGTGCTGATTCTGGAAATGTTGTTAATTTGGACAATACATCAATTCTTCATGTTTCGTCATATAAAAAAATAACAATAAATGATCATAAGGAGGACTTGGAGGAGACTGAAGAGTATAAAAATTTGTGTGCAGCGTTAAATGATCATGATTACTTTGGCTCTTCAGGATGGCAATTATCTTCATATATACAGGATGTTTTAATTTATATAGCAGGATTCGTTGTCAAGTCATTGAAAAAATGTATCACTTGCTCAAAATGTCTTGATATGTTGGAGACTTGTGAAACATATTCATTTCTACAGAAAAGAAAAACGTATGGCAATTTATTCAAGGCATCCAATTTGTCATTAAGATATGCACACAAGCAGAAAAAACAATAAGATATATGATTTCTAACAACCCTAATATTTTGAGTACAAAATCTGAAAATTTAATCAATAAGTTGATTCATAATTGTATTGTCTGTTTACCAGATGATGTTTTAAATGCATTTGGCAATCATGTATTTGATGAAGGGTTTCTAGAAAGTCATGAATTGCCTTTGATAAAACTGATATTGAAAAGATATTTCACTATAAGAATTCACCACGAGACAAGAAAAATGAGCGATCAAGTGGTGAATCGAGTAAGAAGCATGCTCACACATCTGATTTTGTATCAGAATCAATAAGTTTTTTTTTATCTTTACAATTGTTAGTTTTAAGTTTTAGGGTGATCAGGGTGTATAAAACACTCTTTTTTGATCGTGTACTTTTCGATCCTGTTTGGATTCAATTACCAAGGACAATAGCAGTAGTAGATTCTTAGTTATTTTATTATAAACATTTCTGAAGAATCGATTATCAGTATATTTTAGTTACCTATCGTATTTCTTCAAATCATTATTGTAAAAATCATTTATTTTATGTTACATGTTATTTTTTATGGAAGTTATTAATACATCCTTGCTTGATAATCAATCCTGATTATGCAGGCTTTCAAGTTTCAATTGCTATTCCACTTTAAATACTGATGCCCCGTCCATTCCATTGCAAAACTAACAAAATTCCAATCATCTATCTTATATAGTGGAACAAAACTATACATTCATACTATCATTTGCCTTCAAAGGTGCAGGTAATGGATGGACAAGGTTTCAGTAAGTAAGGCCTATTACAGCATTAATGAGATCTGATATGATTATACTTCACACTTGATGTAAAACTGACCTATCTAATACATTTTCATGTCGAACTGGATCAAAAATTTATTGTTATTTTTGTTATTCAATTTAACATAGTATTCAGGTGTAATATCCTTAAATTTCAAACCTTTGCAGTCAAATGAGCTCCATTTGTAATAACATGGTGGTCCCCAATAAAAATCTGGACTCAACTCAGAACAAGATATCAAGCTGTGTTAAAATCCAAATTTAGATACAGCATCGTCTTGTATGGTAATAACGTACCATGCAGCCTTACTGAAAAGTGACCTGAATAGATGTATTCGATATAATAGGATTGTTAATAAGATCATTGATAATGATATAACATTCAATTGTATAGGTATTTGTAATTATTAAAACCAGAACAACAATATTTGAATATCATATTTGCTATTTCAAATCTCTTTTCATATTGAATTTTTTTCGAATCGAAAATATGCCCGCACTATAAAAATTCTGCGTATAACAATGATTTAGAATAAGATGAAAACATCGGGAAGGTCAACAAAATTCATAAAAATAATGACATTAATTATGCATCCAATGAAATAATAATTAAAGATTCGATAACCTTTGAAGGATTTATTTCTATTCTTAACAAATTTTTAGATCCACGCCACTGACTTCTATTTACGACAACACACTTGTTTGTAAACAAACAGTGTTTATTATGGGAACAAAACATTCAGTTCATCTAGTAAGGGATTGCTCCATCTTGGTGTAAATAATCTAAGAAACAAAACTTGCCGTTCTTTCGAAGAATCGATCTCTATGTCTCATGAAAATAGCCATCAAAGAAACGCTACAGACAGATGGGATGTTATCTAATGTAGGGGGTGTGCTGAATGAGAATGCTTCGATTATGAAATTTGTTCATTGGATTATTCTCTAAGTAGCGCGAATGAATTCGTTGCAAAAAAAATTAAGAAAAAGCCCTCAGTAGGAGCTTTCGAGCGCTCGTTCTTTGGTGGAGCAATAAGACTTTACCTCAAAATTTTATATGGGATTGAGATTGATACCAAATCTTAAATGCAGAATTCAGCACATTAGAATTATATTCTGAAAATTATTATTAAAAAAATGAAATATGTAAAAAGTAAATAATTACAAATTTAATTCTATGGTTTCTGATGATGCGATCCTCTTGAAATTTTGCATGAACATTCATTATAGTAGTTTTCATTCTCAATAAATTCACTCGAATCGGATATCCATGTTATGGAAATATAAAGATTTTTCTTCTCAATATTCCAATTGAATTTTTATGGTTCTAAAGAACTGTGGCCACGAAATTCTGGATGAAATTTCAGAATTTCGATCTCCATTCACAAAAAAATTTCACTAGAATCGGATATCTTTTTATGGAAATATGAAGTTTCTTTTTTTTCAATATTCCAATTGATTTTCTATGGTTCTGTTCACACTATGGCCACAAAATTTTGCATGAGACTTGTTATCAGCATCTTGCATTTGGCCGTAACATTTCATTCCGATTAGTTTCGTATTTTCTGAGATATTGAGGAACAAAAATTTTGAATGGCCATATTTTATGGAACATCCTGTACGATTTGGCTGGTTAACGAACTTAACCGAGCCATTTGGAACCCGAACTCATCCTGAAAATTTCAAGTCTCTAGGACAATCCCTTCGAAAGTTATTGTGCTAACAGGCGGCCTCACGGACAGAATTGAATTTGACCATGAATTCGTCATCAGGGAGTCTAACCCTATCGTTTGAGACCATTTTCGGCTCAAAATTCGAAAATAACAGACATTTGCGCTCAAAAATCACGAAGATTTTTTTGGATGAAAAAAAAACGATTGGTTTCCCCATCATGTATAGTTCTCACAAAATCGTCTAATCTTAAGAACTTCAGAAGTGACGATAATTTTGTTGGGTACCTACAATTTGCATTGTCATCGTTTCTAATGAGTGAAATTGATGAGAACATGTATTCAATCCCTTTTTCCAATCCTAAAAATACCCTGAAAGTGTAAATGTACAGTCGTTCTGTAACGAGATGTTCGCAGTAGTTTCTGTATCTTTTCTACAGAATATGCAGTCATCGTTTACGAACACACCCATTCTCCTTTAAGGTTTCCGGAGATGGCAGTTACTTGTGAGAAACCCGTGAGAAATCTGGGTTCCCGGCCATTCGGGAATCAAAAGGAACGAAGAGGCCAACACACTTGCCGAACAGGGCGCACGATTGTCACTCATTGGCCCAGAACCCTTCTATGGTATAGGTTAATGTACCTATAAGAAGGAGTTTCCCGAGAAGGAGAAAGCCGAGAAGAAAAAACTCTGGCGGAATCTCCTGGGATGGATCATTCCACTTCGGAACTTGAAACAGCAAGATCCAAATGATATCTCTATCTTGAAAAGAAACAATTACACATCCTCACTGGCTTTCTTACATGACATTGTCGCCTCAGAAAGAACTTGTTGAGGATGGGATTATCGGTCACTGACGAGTGTAGGTTTTGTGGGGAGGAGGAAGGAACCCCCATTTACCTAGTCACGGAATGCTTGTCATTTTTTAAAGATGTTTCCAAACGCCAATTTTCAATTTAGTATTTGTACGAAGGAACATTTTGATCAATTTTCAACTAACCTGAGTCGTGTCGATCCCTATCCGGACTTCTAGCCATCACAGACGTCCTTTTGGACGGCATCGGCATCGATGGTTTAAGTCTATTCTGCATTGCTTGTGCCAGCGCTCTTTGAACAGCCTCTTGTCGGACTTCTGTAAATAACGTCAATTCAATTAAGTTTGCAATAAAAACCAAATGCGAACACACAAGGAAAAGATGCAAGATTAGAAAATGAAAAGAGAAGACAAAAAGAAACATCTATAATACAGTGTTAATCGGAAAAAAAGATACTACTAATATATGTATAGTCCAACACATCAGCATGCCAACAAATAGTATCTTGCTTTCCAGTTCAAACTGTCCTTGTGCAAAACATGATGTTATAGAAACAGGTAACCCTTAATTGGAAGAAACTTACAACAAACGAACAACAAAAAGAGAAGATGCAACAAAAAATCCAAATGCTGAAGATTGAAGACAATGTCTTTACGAGTATTATTTAGTAGTTCATTTTGGGGTTAGAGTACAATTATGCGCAGCTTAAGGTAATGAAAATATTGTTAAAAATGATTTTATTTTAGATACATATAGACACATATTATGAATATATACAGTATGAAGATGAAACGAAGTTCATAAATTGCAAGTGAAAATAATTTTTCAAGTTATTATATATATATACAGGGTGTCCCGAAAAATGTGGGAATATCTCGGGATCAGATAGAACATAAAAAATAAGATGACAAGTTCCATAATTTTTTTCTAGCGGCCCACCCTACGAATACGACCTCCTATATGACGCCACTGGATATTCATTTTAGTGGAATAAATTTCAATTACTTACTTTTTATCATTTTTTTTTTCGAAAACGGTTCATTTTATCGACACTGAACAAGAGTACCTTTTCTTTAGCTTAATGTTCAAGGTATCCAAATTTGTTTTTTTAGCACCTTATCATACAAGGTGCTAAGAATGTAAGCATTAAAATGTACAACCCAGTCTGCCCCTGGTAAACTGAACAAGTTAACAGGAATTTGAGTGCGGTGATTTAAGAGGTCCTTAATACTATTAATCGTATCAGATTTTCATCAATTATATCGAGTAGTTCGAAACTTATTCCACTAAAATGGGTTTCCAGTGGCGTCATTTAGGAAGTCGTATCTTCGTAGGGAGGGCAGCTAGGAAACAAAAATTATGGGAACTTGTCATCTTCATTTTTTATGTTCTATCTGTATCCGAAAGATTTCCCACATTTTCCGGGACACCCGGGACATTTTCAAGTTGTCTCACAGAGAAAGTCAACGGTGTATATTATAACAAACTGGCAAACAGCAACAATAATTCGAAGATCAAACTCTGTACTCTTTCACTACGCAGTAATCTAATTAAATATTAATTTAATAAACCGTGATCACCCCATTTCAAAAATTAAGAACATGGTATTCAGTAGGATATCATTGAGAGATATAGTTTATTGATAATCAAATTTTACTTCCTATTGAAGATATACCATAAATATTTCTGTGAAAACATATTATGCATGCTGCTGTTACTACAGGTTGATTGTTTCCTTATGATACTGAATGTATTGCCTGCATTATTATTAAAAAAATATAACACAGGTATCGAGAAAACCATTCGAATGGTCAGTAATTTCTGTAATCCGTAAAATAACACAAAAGAGAACTGCAGAAACGATTTCACCACAATGACATTTCATTGGAAGATACGCCCATGTAAATATTGAAAATCCATTATAAATGTCCATCAAATACCAAAACACTTCTACAATTCTACAATCCCACCATAGTAAAATTGGTATGGAATTGATGTAGAAGTAGATCTTGTGGTGGTATGGAAAATATAATATGATGTGTACAAGGTTTATAGGAAATCATTTCACGAGAATTCATTCTACATTATAAAATAACGTAACTTCAATTGACAATAAAATATACCTATATCAGGATATTCATTTCAAATAGGATTAGAAAGGATGAGAAAGGAAGAGTAAATAGAATTCATTAGATATCGAAACCGTATAAGTAATCGAATTCAATCAATATGATTGGATATGAAGATTCTTGGATGTATCCCAACTATTGAAGAATTTCGGTAGTTGAAATATACCGAAAAAAATTTTGAAAAATGAATTTTAAAGGTATTCATACGTCTGAATTCACTCAGGGACCTATGTCATATTTTTTTAATCCTGAAAACTATGAAATTCATTATGTAATTGCACGAGTGCATCAAATTTACTTTGAATTAATTTGAATGACATTGAACGACGCCCTAGGGAGAAGTAAGAAGCTTCTGCGCGGCCTGTTCAAAATGGGAATATATGATCATTAATCTTTGAATATCCCGAGAGCTGTGGTTTCATTCTACTCATTCAAGAATCCACCAGAGATCAGGAAGATCTACAACCTCAAGAATTTGAATAGAAACAGAAGTCAATGGTACTTATAGTGCAAAAGAAGTTGAAATTTCTTTTCAGACATGGACTAGGCGATATTTTTAGAGAAGTGGTTTAGTCACCAAAACATGGAAATATCTGTTGTTTTCTCGGCTGAATCACTGCTCAGAGTGAAATCCATTTATATAATAGTATATTATGCAACGACGCGTATAATGATAGCTATTATTCACGAGGTGAAGTTTAGGCCACCACTCGCTATGGCGAGTGGCCCAATCACAAAGTGAATAACGGACATCATAGCGAGTAGCATACTATACTTTATCCACGATTACTGAATATGTATATTTCTTGAAGATTTCAACATTGGGCGACCCGCGACAAGACCCTTCTATGACAAGCGTGGAAAAAGTCACACTTGAGAAATTTTGGAGTACTGGTCTTTCTATATTTTGTAATAAAAAATGCTTAATTGATATAATAAGTGTAGATTTGCCCCCCGATTGACAAGGTATAGCCATATTTGTTAGTTGGAGTACTTAAGAATTGAGAGAAATACTAACTTAATGAATATTATATCAATGCTAAATCTTTGAAGCATCTGACAGCAGTGATTATTACTCATTATTCCCTCGTGATTAATGGGTATTATTATGGCCGAGCACAGAGACGTACAATGGACGGATTTAACAATAGTCGTGGATAAAGGAAATTTAAAGCTCCTGTCATGGGTTATCATTTGACCCCTGTTACCTATACAAATTCTTGGTATTGTGATGTCCCTCATCAGGGTTTGTATTTTCAAGAATCCACAGTAAAATTACTCACGAGCCTAAATGAACGGATTCATGTGAATTATACTAATCGATATATTATCATACATATCAGAAGTAAGCCATATTTATTGGGACACATTGCATATGTCACATGGGTCTGATACTAGTGAGAAAAACAAGCTGCAACGTTAAAGTTAAGGAAAAAAGCTGCGCCCATAAACCATTTTAGTCATTAGAAGCGTTAGTAGTTAGAGAAGTTTTGTTAGTAAGTTTAAGCGTCGCTTTTCACAGGATGTTTCAACAATAGTTCTTATTTTGCAGTCGTGCCTCACAACCAATCGGACCAGATGGTGTGTTTCACTTACAAATTTGGCTTGTTCTTGAGTAATGACAAAATTGTTTTTTTTGAACAGTCATAAGAAAATATAATGTATTGTTATGGTCCGTTCAATAAACTAGTTTATTTCTTTCAGAGGGTCCTTTATTTTTGTCTCATAATGGTTTTAACAGGAAATCATGTTTACTTAAGCACGAATTTTGAATGATTGTACTGATTATGCTGAGGGATATATAAGGTTTGTTCCAACAGCTGACTTTTGTACGGTAATTTGACGGTCACGAAACTGTTAGTAATCAATCTTATGCGCATGTATAAACTTTGACCGTACAAGAACCGTCCAAACAGTACTGCTCCAGACCAGGGATCGAAATGACGATCAAAACCGTTCCACTCACGGTCCCGAAGCAGGATGGAACAAAACGAAACCGTTCTCAAACGATACATTTTCAGTTGGAACACATTTTATCTATTGCGCAGAATCCTGACGATCATTGTATGTACGTCAATTCTTGAGTTGGAACAAACCTATTAATAAATGAATATTGATCATATCTCAGAGTACAAAGTAAAATTCTGCTGTCGGATATTATTGGACCTCCTAGAGGAAGGAAAATGAAGTTTTCTCAATCTCAAATTTTGTCGCCATTATGTTTGAAACAAAAGCGAAATAGTAAGGCCACCATAACTTTCAAACATCTCAGTCTTGATGAACGAATTTCGGCAGGCATAATGAGATATTTTGAGGAGTTCTATCACATATCGAAAAGAAAGACTCATCTCGATAAAACACACGCATAAAAGAGAATGAGGACTCGTTTGAGTGAATCAAAAGACCGAAAACCCCTCAGATTGATTAGAACTGTGCGACTACGTTTTCATTCTGAGACTTTATAGCATTTTTATAGATGTTGGGTTGCGTACCATATCTCTCTGTGATTATTCGCTATTAGTTGTTCATTGTATTGTAATACAGATTCCTCTCCTTCACTATTATTCATGCGTTTCCTGTTATCTATCCCTTTGAAGCACACTTTTTTCTTTCTTGGATATGATCCTCAGAGTAAGAAATAAACATAGGGATGCCCCTACTCGTGAATAGTACTGCATTGTAATCAACCAAGCATTAGTTTGAGATGGAAAGCAATTCTCTGCCGCACTGGAGGAGTGGAGTAAACAATAGGTTTGATTTTCATTTCTACAATTCTTGAATTTAATACAATATTTTCGTAATTTTGCCTTAGCTATAATCACCGGAATAGTCTAAAGCAACAATAAATT
Organism: Propylea japonica; assembly: GCA_013421045.1. Taxonomy (NCBI): domain Eukaryota; kingdom Metazoa; phylum Arthropoda; class Insecta; order Coleoptera; family Coccinellidae; genus Propylea; species Propylea japonica. Next base: position 95,494,143 of record CM024239.1, read on the forward strand.
GCCACCAAATCAGTAAAATAATTCAGTTTATGAACGTAAAATCGAGATGGAAATGTAAACTAAACACATCGCATCAAGAAACTAAAACACTAACAAACAATGTTGCCAAACTGACAGAATTATCTGTGACAGACGCAAGCCGTTAGTATCAGAGTGAGGAGCAGTAGACCTATTATTCCAATACGGAATAAACATACGGAACGATTTTCGCAACGCCGGGAGTTTGTTCGCGCTTATAAACAGATTCTACTCGGCTGCATAACAAATGCGTGAAGGCAACAAACTCTAAGTTTACTCTGAGCATCTCTAGGTATTCTTTTTACTCTGAGAATCCAATGCTTTCATTCGCTTTTACCACCACCAAACGCAAACCTCTTGTTGAAACATCCCACTCAATCCACACCTACTTCACCCTGACCTGATTCATAGCACACAGGGTCCATTCAGGAGGTTCTAAATGGACTATATGAAGGAGGTTCTTCATCCTTACCTGAGTGATACCGACTCTCGTGTCGAGTGAGCCGTCGATTGCCTCTCCTGAGCGCCTCGATTGGTGGCTCGACTGCTCCTGGGACGGATTGGCCTGGCTGCCGCCCTTGGCATCCCGCCACATCCACATCATGCAAAACAACACTCAGCATGCGATCGATAAATAGCAGAATTTAAGCTTATATGTTTTAATCAGTCCTCCGACCGGACTTTTGTTAAAGCCGCAAAAGCGCCAGTTTTGAATTCGGGATTAAGGTCATCGATTCTACTGGGTGGACGATTATACATTATGCGTTTGTTTGGTTCTATACGACTGATACTGATCGTAATGTATGCAAATTGATTTTATGTTAATTTTGGGAGATTGGTTATATATTGGGGGAATTTCGATAGTTGTTGCAGCACGCAGCGTAGGTGAGAGACTAAGTGACAAGCGCGAAAAATATTCAGTAATAATGAATGATATATACTACATGCTCAAGGTGCATGTGGAGCAATATTCTCACTCTCCTTAGCTTAGAAGAGGAACAAACTCAATGAGGTAGGCAAGAAAAATAAGGTCTTTTTAACCTGGGTTCCCGACCATTCGGCGATCAAAGGAAACGAAGAGGCCAATACATTTGCCAAAGAGGGCGTACGAATGTCTCATTGGCCCAGAACCCATAGGTAAATGTACCTATAAGGAGTTTCTGGAGAAGGAGAAAGCCGAGAGGGAAAAACTCTGGCGGAATCTCCCAGGGATGGATCATTCCACTAAGTTCCTTTGGAACTTTGAAACAGCAAGATTCAAAAGATATCTGGATCTTGGTAAGAAACAATTACACCTCCTCACTGGCTTTTTTACAGGACACTGTCACCTCAGGAAGCACCTGTTGAGGATGGGATTATCGGACACTGACGAGTGTAGGTTCTGTGGGGAGGAGGAAGAAACCCCCATTCACCTAGTCACGGAATGCTTTGGCATTGCGAGCCTAAGGAGAGAATGCATGGGGGAGAAACTTGTAAGAGTGAAGAAACTAGTCTCGTTGAAGCCTTCACAGATACTGGATTTCATCAGATCTCTGGAACTGGGAGGCGAGCTGTGAAATATGCGGTGAGAACCGCTCTGTTAAGCTAGGGTTCCTAGGAAAGCGGTGGCGTTATATAACGGCATTAGCAAATGAATTTGCGGGTGCCGCTTTTCGACTATCTTTCACGCTCTCTAAGCAACCAATACCATTGGTTGTACATACAACATTTTAGTGACCTCATGTACCGGTATATGTCGTTGGTTAAATTGCATGAAAATTCAGTTATAACAGTCTTCATCCACAAAAAAATTTTCACTTGAATCGGATTTTCTGTTATGGAAATATAAAGATTCTTCTATTCAATATTCCAATTGTATTTTCTATGGTTCTGTAACACTATGGCCACAAATTTTGCATGAAGCTTATTATGAGCATCTTGCATATGGCCGCAATATTTCATTTCGATGGGTTTTGTTTTGTCTGAGATATCGAGAAACATAAGTTTTGATGGCTCTAGGACAATCCCTTCGAAAGTTATTGTGCTTACGGCCGGACGGACGGCCCCACGGACAGAATTGAATTTTACCACGAATTCGTCATCAGGGAGTAGAACCCTATCGTTTGAGACCATTTTCGGCTCGAAATTCGAAAATAACAGACATTTTGGCAAAACTATATAGGCACACGTTGAAAGAGAACGTGCGCTCAAAATTGAATTATTCAAACTACGTAAAAACTCACTTTCTATATCCAGGAAAACATTGGGATCAACGAACGATAACTTTTATCGGAAAATTTGAATAATACACCGAATTTCAATGTAGAAATGAATAATTCTGAAATTACAAACGATATCAACCCATTACGATAAGATAATTGAATAACATTGAACTGTAAATCACCCATTAGCATGTAAATAAATTCTTACAACGACTCAATAGAAACATGCAACCCACGAATTCCTAGAACACAATAAAAACACACTAAAAAAATCTCTAACGTGCACCAAACGTCAATTCTGAGCAGGACCAACAAGTACGGGGACATCTAAAGGGTGTCCCGTAATTAGACGGACAAACTTCTAGTGGACAATATAGATCACATTTTAGACAGATTCGACCCAAATCATATAATGCAAAACTGCTTCATTAAGGAGCTAGTGCCCTTTGAAGATGACGTCCTGTCCACACTTTTTGCCATATATTCGCCAAACATGAATGCAAAAAATTGATATCGAAATTTTTGGCGAGAGAAGATGATCTTTGTTTGATAGAATTGATTTGTATCTTCAACCTTACCATTATCAAGTGAAAATGAATTCAAAACAAGAGTGAACATTGAGTACTTAGTGAAAAGAGAGAAAATTTCAAATCTTTTTTTTCAGAAATGGTGTATCTGGGCGTTATTATACAAGAGCATCTTTTTTCAAGAAAAAACATCAGAGTTTACGAATATGATGTAAATCTCGCGAAATAATGAAAGTTAAAAAAGTTTCAACTAAAAATGCCCTTCGCCCCCCCACCAAATGATACGATTGTGCTTGACATGAAAGGAATGCACTCAATTTAATCGATGCGTATTTTTGATATTAGCCAATGTGTATACTTTATGTGACTCCGTTTTGCGAATATGTGGCAAAAAGTGTGGACATGACGTCATCTTCAAAGGGCACTAGCTCCTTAACGAAGCAATTTTGCATTACAATATGATTTGGGTCGTATCTGTCTAAAATACGATCTATAATGTCCACTAGAAGTTTGTCGGTCTAATTACGGGACACCCTGTATATTCCATCGACACAAAAAACAACAAACATGCAAACAGAACAACATCGTCGAGCGTAGGGATTTAAAAAAATAAATACCGGAATAAACGGGGTTCGAACCTGAGTGGTATCGTTTCTCGCTGTGCGTGACGCGGCGTTGCGTACGCCTTCTCGTGTGTGCTGTTGCGGCTTGGCGGCCGACCCATTGTCGCCGCCGCTGCTTTTGCCGCCCTCGTTCGAGCCACTTCCGACTGGGAAGAAACAATAACCGAGTCAGTTTTGGAAAAATGCGAAATAGGAATAAAATCGACATTTTTTGTGGACAGCATTTACCACAAATGTAAGATGATTCAAGTATTTAACATACAGTGGAACTTCCCTATAACGACCGTCCGTATAACGAATTTCGTACAAGACACTGCACCTTGAATCCAAATTCCATGTTAAAAACATCCTCTAAAAAAAGTTAATTCTCTTTATAACGAAATATTTCAGAGAAACATCACTCTTTGAATGAGTATTGGCAAGAAGGTATAAGGGTGGGTTTTATCCGAATTTTTCGGATGTACGTAATTAATCCCAACCCTTAAACTAAATCATTATGGCGGACAGAGAGATACTTCTGAAAAAATTTTAAATACACCCCTGGCTGTGATTTCATTCTAACCATTCCGCTAGTGTGAAAATTTTTTGTCAAAAAGGAAGTGCTTAATTTGAATGATAAACTTATTTATCAGTGAAGTCGACCACGACAGTGCCGACTATAGAAACAAATTTTCTGTATAACGAATTTTCTCTATAACGAATTTTTTTGTGGATTTAGCGCCATCGTTATGGGTAAGTTCCACTGTATTTAGTTTCACATAACTAGCTGACTCGGCAAACCTAGTTTTGCCATATCATTCATTTCTAGGGTGTTCATACGTTATATCTCATAAAAATTTTAGATGTTCGATTCACACGATTTAACTTCACTTTTTGTACAAATGTCATAATCATTAACCTATAAGTACATACTCCATGACTACTTGATTGGTCGTAAGAAAAAGGAAAGCCTTTTATTTTTTTCTGAACAATTTTTTTGGAAATTTTTGTTGTATAAACCCACACCTGGCAATTATGATCACAACAAGAAAATAATTATCCAATTTGGCATTGTGACGGCAACCCTAGCTCCTTTTTTATTGATATACAGGGTGTCCCAGAAAATGTGGGGGAAATCTCTCAGATTCAGATAGAACATAAAAAAATAAGATGACAAGTCCCATAATTTTTTTTCCTAGCGGCCCTCCCTACGAAGATACGGCCTCCTAAATGACGCCACTGGAAATTCATTTTAGTGGAATAAAATTTCAATTACTACTTATTTCATTTTTTTTCGAAAACGGTTCATTTTATCGACACTGAACAAGAGTACCTTTTCTTCAGCTCAATGTTCAAGGTATCCAAATTTGTTTTTTAGCATCTTATCATACAGGGTGTTAAAAATGTAAGCATTAAAATGTACAACCCAGTCCGCCCCTGGTAAACTGAACAAGCTAATTGAAATTTGAGTGCGGTGATTTAAGAGGTCCTTAATACTATTAATCATATCAAATTTTCATCAAATTATATCGAGTAGTTTGAAACTTATCCCAATAAAATGGATTTCCAGTGGCGTCATTAGGAGGGTCGTATCTCCGTATGGAGGGGCGCTAGGAAAAAAAATTATGGGAACTTGTCATCTTCATTTTTTATGTTCTATCTGAATTCGAGAGATTTTCCACATTTGCCGGGACACTCTGTAGATATGTTGCAAAATATTTCCGAATAATGTATTCGTTCTGAATGATGATTTCCGATTCATCAAAGTTTCAGACAATTTTTGGAGTAGGAATTAAGATCACTTATAGGGATGTCAGTGGATATCTATCATATCCACTGAATATACTAGGAATTTTTTGTAACAATTTCAAATTTCAGAGGAGAGTACAAAATGCACGCCACAATACAATACACACAAGTGTTAGCCACTGAGCATCAAATCAGCACAGTTTGGCGGGTATAATTGAGTTGTTTCATCCAAAAGAATGCAGTTTTGAGTTCGATACAGAGACAAAAAAGATCGTTCGAAGAATTGGTTTTCCATACTGCAAGACACCAGAAAACAGTGAGAATTCAAACAACTGATTAAAATGCTAGAAATGCCCAGCCAGAGGATAGGATAAAATCTTGAGTTCGAGCGGTAATTCCTACGATAGGATATAGAACTTTTCGAGGTATAGAACACCCACTCAAGAAAAGAGGACGCTCTAGGAAATTTATTGGAGCAAATTGTCTCTGAATTGTATGGAACAGTTGAGGAAAATTCAAAGAATTTCAATTTAGATAAATCTGAGATGATATTTCTTCGAGCTTTCAAGATTTAGTAGATTTTTGTGGGAAATTATATCCTGGTTGGAAAATGTCTCACCATTGATCTTCAATGTAAATGGAGTTTGATCAATAAATTATTTTATTTTGTTAACAATCCCACTTCTTGGAATAGGGAACTTTGAAAACGACGAATAAACAGCTGTAGTACTAACCATTAAATCTGCATCTAAATTCAATTTTATATTGACGTTGCAATAACGATATCTCAAATTATGCAAAAAAATTACTTCTGAAATTTTACCAAAACTTTTGTTTTTCACATGTCATCGTTATGGCAAGTATAATGGAGTGATTTATATAAGTTTTGATTTCCGTTCGATATTAAAAAAAGGTTGAAAAATTTTTTACTCACTTGAATTTTGTTTAGGCACATATGATGAGAGAAGTTTCGTCCTCTTTTTTTCATATCCTTTTTGTGTGATGTCACCTATAACAAAAGGAAAATGTTAGTTCGTGTAACTATAATTGCTAAATTGTAAATGTGCAATTAGCAAAATAATGAAAAATTCAAATAACTGAGTTGATTTATATAATTCAATATTTGATACAGATTTGAGATTCAAATGAGAAGAGCTGTTTTATTTACGAGGATTTTCAAGTCACGATCCAGAAATCGGCTTTCTCAATCTAATCATTATTCAACAATAACGATTATTATAAAATTTCTAGTAGCTAGTAGAATCAGTTTACATTATAATATTTAACGTTTGTCCTAGTTAAGGTTTGAAGAAGAAAATCAACGACTAGAGCCCTAGCCGGAAGTTAATAGAAAAGGAAACTTCTATAACTAGACAAGAATTACAGACTACATATTATGGAAAGTATAAAGTAATTCCGCTGAATTAATGAAATGGGAATTCCATTTTCCCTAGTCAAACCGTTCCAAGATGAATTTGAAAAACAAATTTAATATAAAATGAAATAGTTGAATTATAAATAGAACGAAAAAAAATAATTGACAAAGAGCTAACTCAGAATTTTTTATACAAAATGAACTCGCCAAATAATTTTCATTTCGAAAAACATAAAAGCTAACTGTTTTGGTATGACAAACAACAATTTGAATTATTAATATTTATAGTTCTTAATTCACCAAACGAGCTCGGGGTCGAGAATAAAAGTAACAAAATGATAATTAAAAAGTTTTCAAGGCAGGACATGAACGCGTTAACGAGAAAATTTAGAATGCTGAACGTAAATACGAAATGAAATTTCCAAGGGGAGATCAGAAGTACGATATTCATGTAATTCAATTTCATAATTTCCATCCACTGATAAAAAGGGCAAGCCTTCTGGAAAACTGGGCGTATGATGGAGCTCCCTCCGTAGCTTGGCCAGACTTTGACCTCAACAGCATTAACCTCAATTACTCAATGTTATCAAGTTCATTCTTGATTAATTAAGTATTCCATTTATTATTTTAGGAACCGCATTTTATGATTATCCGTTTATACCAGTATGAAAAGAAAACAATGTTCTTTGTGTCTCAGCCTTATTAGGAAAATTATACAGGGTGTCTGTAAATAAATGCGGGGGACTTTGGAAGATGATTCCTCGATGAAATAAGCAGGGGTAGTTCATATAATTTTTTTTCGAAGTCGACCTCCCTTCCAAGATACACCCTTTGGAAGGCGATGACGAGTTGACAGTTTTTAATTTTTTTAGGAGTCCTAAAAAACACTGAGTCATAAAAAACTATACTAATATGATTTATTAAGTAGATGTTACTCACCAATTTTTTGTGATCCCATAACTATATCATTAGGGGTTGAAAATATCAATCCCTTATCATTTTCCTTCAAAAATTGTTTTCGTGGGATAGATTTTAGAAAAATAAAATTCTCTAATGGTTTCCCATTTCATTCTGGAAGAAAAATGTCTCTTGTAAAATTTCGATACATTCGATCATTTTCTCGGAAAAAATAAAAACAGTTATAATCAATGTTCATTCCATTTCATCGTATGTTCCATAGAATGAATATTCTAAGGTATTGTTTATGCTCAAAATTGGTTGGGCAGAAGAAAAAGATTTTCAGTTTAATAGGAGTAAGTTTTATTTTTTCCGAGAAAAGTATCGACTGTATCGAAATTTTGCAAGAGATTTTTTTTTTATTTTTCGAAAATCTATCCCACGAAAACAATTCTTGAACGAAAATCATAAGGGGTTAATATTTTCAACCCCAACAAAAAATTATTTGAAATTATAAAGAAAATATGAAAAATTTCTGCAAATACCGAATCTGCATTACTGTTCGTCTCATAAACTCGTGAATCATTGATGACAACAGCAACTGAAGAATTAATTCTTGGAAAATGCCGAATCATATGTTTATATTCAACTCATGAGTGTTGAATAGTTGACTTCATTTATCTAACCATACAATAGGAAGCAGATATATACAAATTTTCATTTGGAAACAAAGAATTACATCATCTGAATATCTTTCATTTTCCGTGTAGATAATGATCATTATGATGTGGTTACTGATCATGATGAAAAATACAAGAACTATATTAAATATCAAAAATATGATCTTAAATGTGAATAAAAGAAAAAAAATTGAAATTTCATTATTGTCACTTCAATCAATATGTATTTTTGAAGAAAATGTATCATTTTCAGTGAAAAATTGAGAATCGGTCGTTTTTCAGAAATACTCGAGTGGAGCATCGCATGATGAATTTCATTACATCGAAAAAATTTTTCAGATAACGAGAACTAGAAATACAAGGATTCATTGTTCTCTCTTTGGTACCACTAACCTAGGTACAAGATTTGTGAATTGTTACACAATAAGTCGATGTTCCATTTCGAACAGAAGTTAATAAACGAATAAAAAGATAGGAATGATATAGATACAAAATCAACAAGTAGGTAGTATGGTGGGACATAAATTATCTGCGTATAAACATAAACACGAAGGAGAACAGTCATTCATGAATAATTCCCAGAATAAAATAAACATAGCTTCTATTTTTCGACATAATTCCCCACCACTTAAGCACTACCATAATTTACTTCAATGAAGATACACACATCCCAAATGGACGCAATAACTTCATTATTAATTCCTTTGTACGATCAACGATGTGAACAAAGGATAAATGTGAAGATGTTTAGACCATTTTGTGAGGAGATGATGCCATTATCTTATGCAGTTTGATATTCATTCATATTGTATACAACACGATGGAGATATCGTGTTTCCTGAGAGAAGAAATATGAGATGAGATAGCTGATGAAATTTTTTATCTAGAATTGTGCAATGGGACGTTCATTTCCTAGTTTTTCCATTTCCTCTTTGGGTCTCGATGAATTATTTAGACGGGTCTACTTCCTCGATAAATTTTAGAGATAGGCTTATGGTGGTGTAGGGAACAAAATTACGAGTTTTAAAGAATTAAGTGGAATGCTTTTGATATGCAGGGTAGGTTCAGGAAAAGGATCATAGAGAGCATTCGAGTATTTACAATGTATTTCGATAAATGGAAAATTGTACGTTTTTGAAACTCTCATTTGAATAAACGATGTTTTTACACAAAAAACGTCAAGTCATACGCTCTGAATTCGACAGTTTTCAAGAAAAATCCGCTTTTAGGTGAAAAACATTGTGAATTATTCGACTGTTAGTAACGAAGTTTGAAGATAATATTTCAAAAATGAATCCATTTTTCAGCTCAAATGCGCCTTCTTGAATATTTTGGTTACCTATCCAAAAAAATTGAATTGCAATTTTTTCTCAAGTTATAAGGAAAATTCCTGCAAACAATGAATAAAAATTCTAAACATTTCCTTGTGTTGCCTTCATTTTTTGTATAATATGTTTCTTGCATCATTCATTATAAAACAATCTATTGACTTACTACTTGTTGATTTGTTTGAAATTTCGAAATAATTATGGGTACACATTGCGAGAATGTGTTGAACGGTTTAGCTTTTATCAAAATTCCATTTTTTAAGGTGGCCAAAATATTCAAGGTGGATCATTCGAGCTGAAATACGGTTCATCAAAATTTTGTTTTTTAATTATATAATTATAAACTGTTGTGAAAGGAAAGATGTTTCAAATGAAGTATCACTTCCTTCTCCAATTTAGAGGGTTTGAAATGACACCACTAAGGGGGTGGCTCATTCAAGCCCCAAATAAACGTCAAAAGATGTCCACCAAACAATGATGGAGATGGAACATCCTGTATGTACATTATATAATAATATATATTCCGTTGAGGTTAGCTAATTTGTCGCAAGGAGAGAAACAGTTACAAGTATATACGACCTATCGATTCTTATAAACCCTTCAGCATTTTTTTCAGTGATGAAATAATTTTCTTCATCACAAAAAGCCGAAGTAGGAAAAAAAATTGTTCGTACCGCGTGCAGACATAATCACTTTTTCCAAAGCAAAACTAATCCAAACTTCTCATGGCTGCATTTTCAAGCGGTAGTAGAGTATCACTTTGCGGAGTAGTCAAAAAAATACAGTGAGACTTCCTTATAACGAAAGCGCTAAATCCGAAAAAAAATTCGTTATAAAGAAATTTCGTTATACAGAAAATTTGTTTCTATAGTCGGCAATGTTGCGGTCGGTCCTTCACTGTTCATTATTAAAACTTAAGCACTTCCTTTAAGACATTTTCGCACAACTTTCACACTAGCGTAATGGTTAGATTGAAACCAAACAGCCAGGGGTGTATTTAAGACTGTTTCAGAAGGATCTCTCTGCCCGCCGTAATGATTTATTTTAAGGTGGGGATTTATTACGTACACCCGGAAAAATTTCGGAAAAACTCACCCTTATACCTTCTTACCAATACCCATTCAAAGAGTGGTGTTCTTGGAATATGTCGTTATAGAGAGAATTAACTTCGTTAGAGGCCTTTTTAACATGGAAACTGAATTCAAGGTGCAATGTCTTGTATGAAACTCGTAACACAGACGTTCGTTATAGGGAAATTTCACTGTATTCAACTAACCATTTCTGAATTGATACGGCGGTGGACACCTAGGTTCCGGCGGTGGATCCTCAAACTGTTGAAACCAATCGTACAACTGTTCTAGATCCTCAGACTTTGCTGTCTTTCTGCCTCAGCTCTTGCAGCCACTTCTTCTAAACTCTCAATCTTACAGCACTACGATCTGTTTTATCTCACTTAAATTTCCTGTGCGATACTAAACTCGCGAAGCCTGGTTCTCAGTACTAAACACTACTTACTTAGCGATACGTTGTGCGTGAATTTTGCATAATATTTGATATGAACGACTTGTTTACGAGTTTACAAATTCCAACAACTAATAGTATCCAAACTTCACATAAAGATTTCCTGAATGAAGATTAATGATAATAATTATCGGTTTTAAACCATTCGTTTTGATCGATACCAGTACCACCTAAAAATTTCCAAGGAAAAACTTAAGTATCAAGTGCAAA
>CM024239.1:95505350-95574765 GCA_013421045.1 Propylea japonica
AAAAACCGTTTCTTGTCCAGGAGAATACAGGTATATTCGAAGTTTATCAGTTTTCAGCGTATAACGAGCGTTGTTGTATCGAGAATATTCCAGGGAAAGGCCGAGATATCCAATTTCTCAGTGGAACAGGGTAATGTGAAGTAGCACTACATCTGGAGGCTTTGTCGAACCACCAGATTGCGCAACGTTTGAATATTCCACGGATTTCAGAAAACTGTATCCTTTAATTCTGGAAACTGACAGCGTTGTCCGGTGTCCGGTGCCTGGTCGACCCTGAGTAACATTTGCAAGGGAAGACCATTATACAGGATGTTCCTTAATTGAACGTAGAGACGAAAGAATAGGAGATTCCTTGAATAATTTTAACAAAAAAGTCTTATAAACTAAAGTTTCGTTTTCGAGATACAGGGTGTTACCATTGAGTTTAAATATATACAGGGTGTCCCATTACTCGACGTCAACCCGGAACCGGGTGAAAGGGCAAGTAATGCTGGTTGTCAGAAAAATATTAAAAAAAATCTAAGTTGCATGATATTAAAATAATGCGCATTTAAAAAAACACGCAAAATTTCACACCCTGTGACAGTCTTTTCGCTCCTGTTGCCACAAATATCAACTTTTTCCAACTTTTTTCGTTGCTGTGTAACCTTGAATATCGCTTGTCTAAACTGTATCAAAATTTTGATACCAGCTTGCTCTAGGTTTCTAAAAAAAGGGTTCACTTCTCAGAAAAAAAATTCGAAATAAACAATTGCCTAGTTTCAACTGACTGTATTGAAAAAAAAATGTACTACGTAGGTTTGGCATGTTTTTTCAAAAGTTGGCGCATTTAGTAAGGATTCCAAAATGGTATAATACTTGTTTAATTGTAGCTGCCGTAGTTCAAATTTATTTTCGATTGCCTTTGAATACACTTTTTCGTTAACTGCTTCCCAGTAATAAAGTGAACGGGCCGGCCACGAAATTGGACCTGAACGTCTGATCTATCTTCCGGGAAAAAATGTTATCAGTAAAAAAAATTTCCAGAAAAAATAATTTTTCCAGAAAAAAATTTTTCCGGAGAAATTCTTCTGAAAATTTTTTTTCTGGTAACATTTTTTCCCGGAAGATGGATCGGACGTTCTGGTCCAATCTCGTGGCCGGCCCGTTCACCGGACTTGAATCTATTGGACTTTATTACTGGGAAGCAGTTAACGAAAAAGTGTATTCAAAGGCAATCGAAAATAAATATGAACTACGGCAGCTACAATTAAAGAAGTATTATACCATTTTGGAATTCTTACTAAATGCGCTAACTTTTGAAAAAACATGCCAAACCTACGTAGTACATTTTTTTTCCAATACAGTCAGTTGAAACTAGGCAATTGTTTATTTCGAATTTTTTTTCTGAGAAGTGAGCCCTATTTTTATGAAACCTAGAGCAGCTGGTGTCAAAATTTTGATTACAGTTTAGACAAACATTATTCAAGGTTACACAGCAAAGAAAAAAGTTGGAAAAAGTTGATATTTGTGGCAACAGGAGCGAAAAGACTGTCACAGGGTGTGGAATTTTGCGTGTTTTTTTTAAATGCGCATTATTTTAATATCATGCAACTTAGATTTTTTTATATTTTTCTGACAACCAGCATTACTTGCCTTTTCACCCGGTTCCGGGTTGACGTCGAGTAATGGGACACCCTGTATAAAGATACTCAATGGTGTTACTGAAAACCTGACAAAAAAATTAGTACGCCACTGAGAAATTCAAAACTTACAATTTCTTTCAATTCTTCTTTCAATTTAGGACAAAAAATCATCTCCTACCCTTTTTTCGTATGGGGCGCCAGTTTTTAGTAGAAAGTAAAACATCTTAATGGAGCGCCTTCACTATACGGGGTGTCCTAAAACTCGACGTCAACCCGGAACCGGGTGAAAAGGCAAGTTATGCTGGTTGTCAGAAAAATAAAAAAAATCTAAATTGCGCAATTTTAAAATTATAGGCATTAGAAAAAACACGCAAAATTTCACACCCTGTGACAGTCTATTCACTCCTGTTGCCACAAATATTAACTTTTTCCAACTTTTTTTTGCTGTGTAACCCTGTATAATGCTTATCTAAACTGTGATCAAAATTTTGATGCCAGCTGCTCTAGCTTTCATAAGAATAGGACTTATTTCTCAGAAAAAATTTCAAAATAAAAATTGCATTGAAAAAAAACTGTACTACGCAAGTTTGGCAAGGTATGTCAAAAGTTGGCGAATTCAGTAAGGATTCCAAAATGGTATAATACTTGGTAAATTGTAACTGTTACTTAGGACAAAGATTTTTTGTTCTAGTAAAAACCCAGTTTTGAACAAAATTTTCTTACTTGGTAACACTCACTTGTACGTGTGCTTGTCTATCATAAACAGACTAAATAAACAGATTATGCACACACAGGAAAAAAGCAGGGGAAAAGTTTCGTCCCAAATTGAACAAAGAATTCAAAAAACAATTTCAGTTTAAAATATCTCAGTAGCATACTACTTTTTAGCCATTAAGAAATAGCCACTCGAACCCTGCGGGCTCTACTGACTATTGCCTGGTAACAAGTTTTCAAAAAATCTGTCAAATTATTTTCAATTTATCCTCACTCTCTTGTTATATTATTACTGATAATTTATGCAATTTCTGGTTTAAAAATGATCAAATTTCGACTGAATCTGGAAGTATCAGTTTCATCAACATATTATGTCAATTCTACGATTTTTCATTGCAACCGTTCAGTATAAGTTAAGTAAAAAGAAATATCAAAGTTATTTACTCGAATTGCTTCTCAAAATTACTAATGAAAGAAGATGAATAAGTATTCATCCAATGAGAAACCATTAGCATATATCAGAAAATTTTAATTCAAATAGAATTTCGACAGAAACGAAAGATTCTGTATTAATTGCACGAGAACACCAAAAATATCAACAATTTTGCATAACAGCGTGTTGTGAAAAACTGCACTAGTTCGTTTACATTCCGAAAATGACCGAATGCAGTTTTTCAATTAAAATGAGCTGGAATGCGAAATTTTCCGAATATTTGGATGCACGAGTGTAATTCGGGGAAATGTTTCCCGAATAACCTGTCAATTTGTCTACAGTACAATTATCGCTGGGCTCCTTTGCTATTCGCAATTCATTATCGCTCTAATTTTGCGACTGCTGAGTTCATCTACATAAAATTTTTGACAAGAGGGAGATATTTAATGAAATTTATGAATGTTGCTACAGAGTTTTCCGTATATTCCAAAAACCCATTTCAAGTTGGAACTTTAATTACAGAAAATCACTTTTTCTGAAGGCTCATCTTTTATATTATTATATTTTTTCGTCGTTTGAGATCGAAATTCATATATTTTATTAAATTATGTATTATTGTATTATAAAATACAAATTTCTCACATTTGTAATTTGCGGTTGTTTTAAAAATCGTTGTTTTGCTTGGTCTTGTTGACTTTGTTCATATTCTTCCAACTGGTCCACAAAAATAAATCAAATCGTAAACCAAATTTTTTACATTTATCATGGTACGGTCCGGAATAGTGTTATTCATTATCGTATGATATTCATTGGCCAAACGGGTAATTTGTAAGAAGTACTACAGCAAAATCTGGAAATGTCATTATTTAATGATTGCCTTCACCAAGTATAATCGGTCAAACTTGAATTAAAAACAATTTATACAGTATAAGTAAAGGACGCTCGTGTATCAGTTCAAATCAGAACTGATTGTTTCAACTGGAACCAACTGGAAAAACACAAAGATCCTTATGACGGAACCTGATAATTATAAAAGAAAAATTAAGGAATCCAGAGGTACTTTGTTAGATGAAGTAGATAATTTGGCCAATTGTTTTGTTGGAATAGATCGTATTTGGATTGATTTTTTGAAGAAAGAAATAACATCAGGAAATTTTAAGATTAAATAAATCAACATCTCTGTGTGTTGACAACTTCCAATGTCACTTAGACTGCAAATGAAAAAACACACAATTCCGAAGATTTTACCAGTTTGTCTGAAAAAGATGTCTGATATAGACACCGAAACGTTACATTATCTTTTTCATTTATTTCCTTTTTTAGTTTTACTGTTAGGCAACGAGTTCTTCAAAACCATCTGCTCCTGATAAATAATTGCAAAGATTTTCGCAGGGGCACTTCATCTCAATTAAAAATTTTTCAATTATTTCTGTTTCAGAGACTGGGAGTGAAAACCTAAAAAGTTTTTCAGAAATGCAGAATCCTCCCAGATTATATTTCAATCGATATCTATAAAAATTTATATTATTTCAAATGTATGTCTCGTGCCAAATGAAATTGTATTTCAGTCAAGAATTACCAACCCATAATGAGGTCGGTGGAAAAATCTTGTAATCAACTCGTTTATTAATCTAGCGACTAATGGTATCGAACTATTAACAAGCTAGCTTCGATCACGAGTTGAAATATCATTGATTAATGTCCTCAATAAAAGAGTGGATCAAATAACTATTGAGTTGCCCTTCAAGGTCACAAACAAATATGCAAAAAATAATAAAATGATTGTATTGTCACTTTTATGAAATATAATATGAATAGTTTAATTTTTCTTCCAGAATATAATACATATAAACCTATACAAAAACTTTTACCACACTGAGCACACAATCAAAACTGCATCGAATAATACCTATATATTCGTTCCACAATGGCACTTAAAGAATTTAATGGTATGTATAAACTGTCATGGCATTTCTTTCACCTTGGAAAACTTATCATAGATCTCTCGACCAATGTTTTTATTTCCCAGAAATACCCATCTCCAAGCAGTATTAAAAAGAACGCTTGACAATTGGCACAAATCCGGATGAAAGTCTCAGGATGTCGTTTCCATGAGAGTATGCCATTAGTAGGAGATTTTCCCATAAAATAACAACAATTCCAACTGATATCTGGATCTCATGATATATCGGACGTTATTAATACGGATGTTCGTTTATTGTCAGCATCTCGGCGTTATTATTCAGGTAGAATATGTGAATGATTTCCAATTCACGTTTTGGGTATAGGATGGGCAAAATTTGATGTCTACTGAAAGGATCTCGAGAACTATAGCAGCTAGAAGAAAACTGATAACACATTTTCGGGCTCTTTTTGAGCGCTCGTTCTACTTAAACCTCGTTTTACCCAAATGTCTGCAATTTCAGAATTTCGAGCCGAAAATGGTCTAAAACGAAAGGGTTAGACTCCCTGATGACGAATTATTGATCAAACTCAATTCTGCCCGTGGGGCCGTCCGGCGTCCGTTAGCACAATAACTTTCGAATGGATTATCCTAGAGACTTTCAATTTGCAGGTTGAGTTCGCTTCCCAGATGGTTTGGTTAACTTCGTTAACCAGCCAAATCGTGCAGGGTGTTCCATTTAATATGGCTATTCACAATTTTTGTTCATTAATAGCTCAGACAAAACGAAACTCATTGAAATTAAATGTTGCGGCCATATACAGATACAAGCTTCATGCAAAAATTTAGTGGCCATAGTGTAAAACACAACCATAAAAAATTCAATTGGAATATTGAAAAAAAGAAACTCCATATTTCCATAAAAAAAAATATCCGATTCGGATGAAATTTATAAGTAAAGATTGATATACTGATTGTTCATGCAGAATTTTGTTGTCATAATGTTAGCAGAACCATAAAAATGTCAATTGGAATATTGGAAAAAAGAATCTTTATATTTCCATGACAAAATATTCGATTCAAGTGATTTTTTTTGTGAATGAAGACTGGTATACTAAATCTTCATGCAAAATTTTGTGGTCATAGTGTCAACAGAACCATATAAAATTCAATTGGAATATTCTTCTTTTCCATAACAGGATAACCGATTCAATTGGAATTTATTTTGTTAATCAAAACTGATATACTGAATGTTCATGCAAATTTCAAGAGTATAGCATCATCAGAACCATAGAAATTACTTTGTAATTATTTGTTTTTTATGTATTTCATTTTTTGAATAATTTCCAGAATATAATTCCGATTGAGCTGAGATTTTGCATTTATATATTCGGTATCAACCTCATGTCCTATATAAAATTTTAAGTTGATCGTTTTATTGCTCCACCAACGAACGAGCACTCAAGAGCTCCTGCTCAGGACTTTCCTTAATTTTTTTTTTTTCACTAATCCGAAAATGAGTTCAGAAAATAGATACTATCTGCCATAGATTTTGTTTCATAAAATTTTCAAATTGTCACTTCCAATAATGCTAAATATCGCGCTTGTTTGAGCTCCAATCGAAATCTCTTGTTACATTCTACAGGAGCTCTCAAAGCGTAATTCAAATATAATACGATTGGTTTTTTCAGTCCAGCTATTTTCGATTAACGAGAAGGATTTTCGATTGGTCAAATGTAAACTAATATCGAAAGTTACTACATCTTACTATTCACATGAACTTTACCTAAGAAAAAGTTAGATAATTTTTCCTGATTTACAGTTCACTGAAGAAAAATCTATTCAATTATCTCCTTTCCATTCAAGAAAGAAATTTATAAAAGCATTATCATTGAAGAATTTTTTAACCAGATGATGGGATATTTCATTTTAAAAAATGCCTGTCGAATGTAGGAGCAAATTTCAAATACGAGCTGTTTAGAATTTTTTAAAATGATAATTTCTCAATTTCAGTTCATAGCTCAGAATCTATGGAACATGGGCTGGATCTGTTTTCATATTCGGGTTAGTTAGGCTGTTGTCAGTTTTCTTCTCGCTGCTACAGTTTTCGAGAACCCTGTAGTAGAAAACAAATTTAGACCACCCTGTACAGTAGATGCAACAATAAAAAATAACACTTCAAACTGCATTGAGAGCAAAATATTTTTAATCATTAATTATTCATGATACTATAATTTCATTCGGAACGAGTTAAAGTACTTTCCAAAAGGCGAACAGGAAAATAAAAAAATAATAAAAGTAATACCTACTATGAATTTTCTATCGCCAAGAATTTCACACATAGGTACCTACATGCAGAAACTCCCTTGAAATCGATAGAGCGATCTGTTAATAATAAATTGTCATCATTTGCAGTAAAACATACTCCATAGATTTCCGGTTTAAAGTAAACGATCTCTTCCGGTTTCCAGTTTCCATCTCATCTGACCCATGTTCTGGAAGTTGCCGTCTTCCCGGAATTCCTTCATCCATGTGATTTTGAGTATATCTACCCTATTTCTTCTTTCAGATAGCTGCTCACTCGAAATGAGTTTCGTTATGCTATGATCATTTTTCATTATCAAAAACAAGGCTATATTTCATTCATGATCGTATTATCTTAGCGTACAATTTGCGTATGTTCTTATATTTTTCTTAATTTTCGAGGTTTCAGCCGTGAAAAGAAATTGCGGATAAAGAATTAGA
This sequence comes from Propylea japonica, assembly GCA_013421045.1. Lineage (NCBI taxonomy): Eukaryota > Metazoa > Arthropoda > Insecta > Coleoptera > Coccinellidae > Propylea > Propylea japonica. The sequence continues at coordinate 95,512,771 of CM024239.1, forward strand.
GATCATTGTTTATTCTCTTAAGAATCACGTTCAGTCAATAGGCGTTTTCGAAAACTTACTCAGGGTTACTAACTCGATCCATTGGGTCACGTGACGGATCTACTCGGATCACGGACCGGGGTTCTAAGTTTACGAACACATCATGTTTAGGATTTGAAGTGACAGTCGTATCAAAACCATAACCAAATATTTAATGGATTTATTTTTTTAGTCCCAGTTTATTTTCGGATAGTCTCTAGCTCTGCTTGCATTCATTAACTTTTGTAAAATATTTCTTATAATTTCTGGTGCGCTTTTTCATGATTAATGTTATTTTTGTGTACCTATGTTAAAGAAGTAGAGAATTAATTTTTTCAGTTAAATTTTATTTACTGATTGTCTCTAACTTTGCCTGGATTTATTGGCTTCTGTTAAATCTACCTTATAATTTTTGGTGTGCCCTCGAATGTTCAATGTTATCTTTGAGTACCTTCCTTAAAGAAGTGAGGAAGGTTTAAGCTTTAACGCAGAAAGATCTGCATACAAAGTTGTGAAGAAGATGTTTCACATTATTTTCTCGGCTCATGAAACTACACATTTTACACAGAGCCAAATTCTCTTCTTTTTTCATGTTTTTTTGAAAATTCAAATACCTTCAATATTCAGATATAAAATACTCAATTCTTGCTCTCGGGCCAGGAGTATGTTTTGAACCAGGTCTGGCCTTTCAAGTCAGGATTGTTCAAATCTTCTGTTCTTCTAAGACCGCTACAGAACCCTACTGAAGGGTAATCATCTTCCATAGATTCAAACCGTGATATTTCATTGTAAATATCGACTTTAATTTCGGAATAATGATGAAAAACGTGGCAAACAAAATCACATAATCCCTATTGTTCACAAAATGATTTCTTCTGGAAATCACTGAAAATAACCATTATGAAAAAAAAATCATATCTTTCGCAACTAGAAATTCCCATTAGGGAGATCATAAAATCTTTCAACTCTAGGTGTTTTCTGGAATTCTTTGTTTCATAGACCTCGCAACCCATTGACATAAATTTCCATATGAAAGTCTTCTTTCATGATGGAAGTGCAAAGCACTAGTGATGTTCATAACATCTAGAAATCCAGTAAATGACATTAAATTTACATCGCAATATGTTACACGCTGTGAATTATTCATTTTCGCAAATCTTCACATTTCAGTTTTGCGCGTTGATATCCGGCATGATAAATGGCTCAGTTTCAGAACGAATAAATGTAGCTGGGATACAAAAGAAGGAACTATGGAGCACCCATTTTCCTCATAATAAATTTAATTACTCCCATAATCGCTCAGATATGCCTCTCGAAGGTATAATTTCACGTTCAGTCAAATCGGAGACATAGACTTGTTCGCGAGTTGGAAACGTGTTAAATCTTGCTTCTGCAAGCAAAGATTAATAAGACTTCTCGCTATAGTCCGTTTTCATATTAAAAAGCATCAAGTAGGCCTTGCTTCCATTGTATTAGTATTAGCGGATATGCATGTACGGATTGAACTGTGGTCATGTTAACACTTTTCAAGAGTTCTCATATTGTTTTATTTTTCTTCACCAACTCTTTGTTCCCTCTGATGCAACTTTCTGAGTTTTTTGGGCGCACAGGTTAAACTTCAACCCTTATCATGTGGTTATACTATAGATATCGATAAATGAATGAATACACCTACATAACCTACTTGAGAAAAGCCCTGTTAACTTTCTTTCAAAAAACTAGTTCAGATCTATTACTAAATTCAAGAAAGACCTAAGTAGGTGCTTTTGAGCTCTCGTCAATTAGTGAAGCAAAGGGGCTATTACCTCGAAATTTTGCATAGGACTTGGTATTTATAGGTACTTAATATACAGGGTGTCTCGAAAACAATGGATTAGCCTGCAACTATAGATAGACACTGTCCAGGTCTAACTATTTCAAATTTCGACCTCAACGAAAATTTCACGGTTTCCGAGATATTCATGGTTTTCGTATTTTCAGAAAATTTCCAAGTGCGATTAGTTTTTCTAGTGCCATTTAAACAAATGAAGATGTATTTCGATATAGTTTTCTTAATTTCACATGAGATAGTTCAGCTATCGGAAACAAAGAATTAAATTCATCAAACTAGTGTAAAAAGTTAAAAACTCGTAAATTACAAAGAAAAATTGAAAACTAAATGAAATTTCCTTCAAGTTTGATGAGCTACAGTTAAAAAAAATGTAGGACGCCCCTGGTATACATCATCTTAAAAAACTTGCTCAGTTATTGCAGATTCCAAAAAGGTATCATAAGCCTAGGCATTCTGTAGTTTTTCATTCTCGTAACTACTTGATTACCAAATAGTAGAAAAATTTCGAAAAACGGATCTTGTTGTAATCGTTATTCTGAGCTGATGTGTTAAAGTCTGCACTTTCTATTTGCAATTTGATGAGATTAGAAACCAATCAATTGAAGAAATTATAGTTCAGATTCTCTTTCAGGATAAGCTTTCAGGGGACAAAAATTCCAGTTAACTTCCAAATGCATGTTTCCCTTTGCCGTCTCAAAGATGTTTTGACATACGATATATCCAACGTTGCCTAATGTACCCTCCCTGTTCGAAGAGTTTTCGAGTAGGGAGAAGTTATCTTGTTATTAAATAAACAAACACTTCGTTCACATCTATCGAGTATAACATTCAACAAACATGCTGAAAATAATATCAAATAAGCAGAAGCAACGTAGGTAAAGGTTCTGCTCTGAGTTCAAATCGGCCCAACCTAGTAATAGAATATTTTGAAAGCGATGATTTATAATTATCGAATGATGAAAATTTGATTAATTCAATGAACGATGTAGGGTGAGAGGTTCAGTTGTTGACACCCTGAAAGTGATTAACACTGTGCACATATTAACCGATGTAATAAACTATTGGTGCTATCTAGGGTTTTTCACCTGTCTCTATTTCAAAATGTTTTATTTCCATTTTGGTCAAGTTCAATTTCCTCAGCTTATCATCCTGAAAACGGCATCATTAGATATTTGGCGTGAGATTTTGCAGTAGTGTCAATAAGTGTATAATATGTTAGAGTTTACTTATTAATTAAGGGTAGCGACTACATACAATTACGTATATTTTCCCATTTTTTATGTTTCATATTGGTTAGAAGTTTTCTATTGTTTGGAAGGTTCCAAGGAATATAATTGATGAAATTTAACCTTTCAATTATTCATATATTAAGTTTAATCTATATGTCGATAACTGTGTGAATAACATTATATCGAACAGTGATTGACATAGGCTTTAACCTTAATATTATATAAGTCATTGAAGGATTTACTTACATCATTCGAATATTCCTTAGAACCTTCCAATCAATCGAAAACTTTTAACGAATATGAAACAGAACAAAATCGGAAAATATACGCAATTATGAGCAGTCGCTACAGTAAACATATACACTTATTGACACTACTGCAAAATCTCGCGCCAAATATCTAATGATGCCGTTTTTAGAATGATAACCTGAGGACTCAAGTAGAAATTGAACATTCTGAAATATTAGGACACAGATGAAAAACCCTAGATATCACCAATAGTTTATTACAACGGTATATATGTGAAGATCACTAATACTTTTTGTTATTTCTTTGTTTATATGGAATGCAATTGTCTAAACCTTCTTATTTCTCTATTATTCTTAGTATAAATGTCTGAATGACCCATATAATGAGAATGTGTGAGTGAGAGAAAGCAGGAAGATATCATAACCAAAATTGATGCAAAAGTAAGATGACATTATGTCAATGACTATTATACTGGGTGTCAATTACTATCCAAGTATGTCAAGGACCATCAAATATGTATAATTCGGCGAAATTGGTGTTTCCTTGAATAGTCAATCGATATTTATTGAAAGTTTGAAGGTAATAACACTAAACTAGCAACATTCAACTATAGTTCCGTAATAATAACCATGGTGTTAATGTAAAGTAAGGAATCGAATTGGCCTACCGAAAGTATAGCTATAGCTATAGCTTTCATCCTAGAATGTTTCAGAGGAATTCCTAAAATCTTTTGGTGAAGTTTGAGATGCAAGTAGGTGAATTTAAGTTTGTTTCTGTAATATGGCCGAGTTTTGTTCATTTAGCGATAGAAGTACTGTCTAGAAATTATTGATTAGACATTTTCTTCATTTCAGATATACGAATAGATCAACTTTTAAATTTTATGAACTTTTTCTATTTCGTCATCTCATTCGGTATCATTTCCAATATCTGAGAAAACTTCAATTCATTTGTTCGAAAACTCGGATTTCAGTTCCGAAATCCTCTGAGCCAATGCCAATCCCTATCCGGCCTTTTTCTTATCATGAGAAAATTTATGAGGGTAATATCTTAAATCAATTGCTATTACAAACTGATATTGAGTGAAAAAGGTTCAGAAGAGTGCATTATAAGACTTCGAACCTCTGGGAAAAGAATGTTTAATGACTGCTATAGTGAAGGAAAAGATGAGTATTTTTCAAATCTTCTTTCATGAAATTTCCAATAAAGTTTCAGTTAGTTATAGTGGTTTATATCATCTACAATTGTATTTTCGTAAATATTAAAAGAATTACGTATGTATTAATATACATTCACTAATTATGTGGCAAATCCATTCATTCAACTGTATTTTGAAACCAAAACCTGATGGTTATATTTCATATTCATATGATATGTTGCTACTCGGAACACTCAGTGAAACACGATAGTATTCAACATTTTTCAATTAGAAAGCCTACTGCCGACTGTAAATACCATAGACAAACTAAAAAATTAGATGAGCCACTCGTATATCCCGCGCCATCTGTCGGAGGAGCAGACTAATACTAATACACGAAAAAATTAATTTCAATTTGATAGTTAGATGTCGTTGCATTCATGGAAAACCTATCGAGAAAATAGTAAGTATGTAAAATCATTATTATCAAAAAACCTTTGAATTGTCAACTGACACAAGGAGTGGTTTGACACGTTCTTTTTGAAATATAATAAATTTCGATATGCCTGCAAGAGTGAAGACGTGCTGTGTTATTGGATGTGAAAATCGAGATGCAAGAAGGTATTTATACAATATATATTATATATATTCTATTACCTATAAGAATTAAGATTTTTAAGTTTTCAAAAAAAGTTTTTCATGTTTGAATAAGTTTAGTCGGTAAATACTCATATTTTGTATTATTAAATTCATTATTGTTAGCTTTTGAAAATGTTTTCAATGCAATTATTAGTTTATTGATTAGATATTTATGAAATAAATCTGTGTTTTCAATTGGTGATACCTATTTCAGTTAATAAATTTTTATTCTATCCAGAATTTGATTATTGATCCTCATTTCTCGATTCCAAAAGAAAATCAGATGAAAGTTCGTTGCAGGTATTATTTTCATGAAAATAAATTTCCTCACTCATCGATAACTTGCACGAATCCATTTCTGATTTCCTTTTGGAAATTGAATTTCAAAAAACTTTTTGCCTCTTGCATATGGGTGTACCTACCTATTCAAAAGGTGCACTACAGAATTTTTTTGAGGCAGCTTTACGATACAGATTCCTTTTTCAATTGAGCTTTTTTCACGAATTAGTAATGTTGTACAAAAAAAGATGGTGTTGAAGCTAGTTCTACTAGTGTCTCATCTATTCTCCGTTTAGTTAGTCTATGATTCAAATACTCAGTTATAGTTTATCGAAAGTATCTGGACAAACTCGGTATATGTAATTCACAAAGTGTGTGTTGATAAACTGGGATAAATATTTGAGGGTTCTCGTGGAGCTGTGGAGAGGAGAATACGAAAAATTATGTACCTACTAGATTGTTCAACAAAAAAGGTGTATGTCGCGTGTTGTAGTGCGGAACAACACCCGATTTGACAAAAATATCTCTGCAATCAATTCTTCTGTTTACCAGTTTATGAGCAAATGCGACATCAATGATCTTCCTCTGCGATTCAAGGAATATTAAACTCTATCGGATTTTTGGAATTTTAGATAATAATTTTCCACTGGTCTTCTAGTATACATACATTTATTCGATTTAAAACATCCTAGGGCGTTGTCTGATGCCCAATTGCCAGTGTCTTCTATTGTTGCAGTCTTCACCATTCAGTTCTCTCTCACTCATTGACTTTCTTGTTCCACTAATCCATATCGTTTTTGGTCTTCCTCTTTTCCTGTTTTCCGGTGGCATCCATCTGGTTACTTTCTATGGTAATTTATTTTCTGCCATTTTTTGCACATGTCTATACCATACCAACTGCTTTCTTTTTATATACTGATGGACAAAATGAGCGCACCACCTAAAATTTCGTTAAATTTTAACAATTGATATCTTCCCGATCTTTGGTTGGATTTCAACGTTTTTTTCTTTCAATAGTAGCTCTGTTATTGTCGAATTCCCTCTTTTCAACAGAAGTCCAAAAATAAAATCTTAATGTTGTACAGGGCGTTTAAATAATGTCATGTTTTATAGTCAAATTTTAACGTCTTCTGTAGGCAATGCCAGGTCGCTGAGGCAAATAAAAACAATAAAACTTTGTAGCCTAGTATCTTTTGAGTATTTTGTTTTTTTTTGTAACCAACTTATCTTGAAGTCGTCCAGAGATATTCAACTTTTTATCAACTCTTGTATTTTATTCATTAGCCATGAATATCTTCGCAACCATTTGTCCGATTTGAATGTTTTTTTTTAGTTGTAGCTCTTTTATTGGCGAATATCATACTACAATGAGATGTTCAAAAAAAATAAATGCATCATGCTGCACAGGTCGTTTAAATTTTCGGGTTTTTTCATTACAGTTTAACGCCTTCTGTGGGCAATACCAGATATATGAGGCTTCTAAAAACTATACAGTGACGCAGCCTGATGTTTCCTGAGTATTTTGCATTTTTAAAAAGCAATTTCACTTGTACCCTTTCAGAGCTATTCACATTTTTATAACATCATACATTTTTCTGTTTTTCTTAATTTCTTTTCGTTTATTTTTGTGTTGAAAGTTAATTCTTATTTATTTTTCTTTGGTCCTTGTCTCCGTAGACTTATGGAAAATAAAGAAAACTTTAGAAATCAACACAATCATTAATTTTGAATGAATTTTATGAATTAGAAAAAATTATGGCAACTGTAAACCCCAGGATCACTTGACTGAAAATATTCATTGTCAATATATTGTATGAAATGCAAGATGTTATAAAAATGTGAATATCTCTGGAAGGGTAGAAGTTAAATTGCTTTTCAAAAAAGCAAAATACTCAGGAAACATCAGGCTGCATCACTGTATGGTTTTTAGAAGCCTCATATATCTGGTATCGCCCAGAAAAGGCGTTAAACTGTAATGAAAAAAACCCGAAAATTTAAACGCCCTGAACAAAATGATGCATTTCTTTTTTTGAACATCTCACTGAAGTATGATATTTGCCAATAAAAGAGCTACAACTAAAAAAAACATTCAAATCGAACAAATGGTTGCGAAGATATTCATGGCTAATGCATAAAATACAAGAATTGATAAAAAGTTGAATATCTCTGGACGACTTCAAGATAAATTGGTTTTTAAAAAAACAAAATACTCAAGAGATACTAGGCTACAAAGTTTTATTGTTTTTATATGCCTCAGCAACCTGGCATTGCCTACAGAAGACGTTAAAATTTGACTATAAAACATGACATTATTTAAACGCCCTGTACAACATTAAGATTTTATTTTTGGACTTCTGTTTAATGGAGGAAATTCTACAATAACAGAGCTACAATTGAAAGAAAAAAACGTTGAAATCCGACTGAAGATTGGGAAGATATCAATTGTTAAAATTTAACGAAAATTTAGGTGTTGCGCTAATTTTGTCCATCAGTATATATTCCGTGACTATCTCATTTATTTCCATATTCTCCCTTATCATCAAATTAGGTACCCTCTCTCTTCTTGAAGTTCTTGATGCTCTTCTCATTGAATCCATTTCTGTGGCCTCTATCCTCCTCCTCAATTGTTCTTTCAACCGTTATGTTTCAACTACTAATACCCAAGTATTTGTAACTTTCGGTTTTGTTTATAATTTCTTTATTTTCTAGCTTCAAATCAGTGGTCTCTTCACCAACACACAAGTATCGTGTTTTAGATACATTCAACTGGAGACCTCATCTTCCATACTCTTCTTGAAGCTTTATCGCCATATATTCTAGTTCTTCTTAATGCTTAATACTTGGTTATCGGCAAATTGAAGAGTGTATATGCAAGTATCTCCATCAATTTCTATACCCATACCCTGGCATTTTCTCTTCCGAAGTGACTCACCCTCTACATTCAGTGATTGCTGTCTATTTGTAGATCTACAAAAGTGCTCAGCACTCACCACAGAATATTTGGCATAAAAAAAGGTTTCATAGACAAAGCTGAATCATTTTTGTAATAGAAGAAGACTGCAGGGTGATTCCTGGTGATTTGTAGTGTTTTTGTTGATTTATAAGGCCAAAGGGTTGTTAGTCTTTTGGCCGTTGATTGTTGCTATGTTGTATAAGATGGTTATGAATCCAGTGTTGTTGTTGGTGATTTTTGAGTAGTAGGGCAAGGGTTGTGAGCATCGAGATATGATAGAGAAGAGACTCTATGACATACAATTGAGTGAGGAAAAATAGTACCACTGACGTTAAGGTAGTAGTAATATGGCGTATCTGATACCACGTTCATTTCAATGATAGCAGATCTATACTAATTGTTAATATGGTTCCATAGAACCTATCGTTCGATATCTACTTGCTACACAAGAAATACCTTTAACTCTGATGAAGCGAAAAATGTTCAGGCAATAGAGAACCTAACAAATAATCTGAAAGTTAACTTGATATTTTGAGATTTATTGTACTGACTGTTTCAGACAATCCAGTCAGTTTCTCATTAGAATTGTTCGTCAAAAAACGAAATGATTTTTTTTATCTAGTATAGAAACTGAAATATTTTATTTCCCTTATAAGTTTGGCCCATCCAAATTAGGAATAGCCAGATGCTTATACGATGCCGCAGCCAAAATATGCTTTAATTCAGAAGATCGTAATGAGGAATTCAACAACATGACAAAAGCCCTCAAGAAAAATGGCTACTCCAAGAAGATTCTCGATGTAGCCAGAGAACCGAGGGAAACAAGAACAGAGCCCCAACGAATAGACAATGATCCTACAGAAACAATAACCTCTGTCATACCATATGTTAAAGATATGTCTGAAAAGATTAGAAGGATTGGTAACAAATACAATGTGAGAACAGCATTCAAGACCAAAGACACAATCAGGGGAAAACCTTTCAACGAAAATCAAATTACCAAGGAATATATTTATGAAATACCCTTTGAATGGGGCAGATCCTACATAGGTGAAACTAAATGCCCCCTCAAAATCAGAATAAAAAAACACCATAGATTGTCTCAACTGGGACAAACCGAAAAATCCAAACTAGTCCAACATGCTATGAACGAAGAGTCCGAAGACCACAATATCAGATGGAATGAGTCTTCCATAATATAAAAGGAAGAAAGATGGAAAAGGAGAAAATTGAAAGAAGCAGCCTTCATGACCATAACTGCCAACCCGATCAGTGCGCTCTATTAATAATACGTTCTGAATTGAAGAAGACGAACTCGAATCAAAGAAATACCAACCTAATTTAACTACTCGAATATCATCTTAGTTGAGAAATCATGGCAGTGACCTCTAACACAGCATTTGTAAAAATTCAATTTTCTGACAGCTTATGTCAGGACCTAGTCGCATTATCTTGCTGAATTTTAAGTTCGATTTTGCGATTACCCTGAGGACGGCTGGAGAATGCTTGCCGCAACTTCGGATAGAACAATCCAAGATAATGGAAGCAGCCCAAATAATCTTTCAACCATCATGTATATTAAAAACTCAACAATAAGCTCAGAGACATCTACTTTCTTGACAATAAATTTAATTACTTCCATAATCGCCCAGATCTGCCCCAAAGCGATATTATTTCATGTTCATTCGCATCGGATAAAAGAATTCGCCAATATTCCACTATTGTAGCTCTCAGACAGAGGATGACGGATTAAATGAGGTTTTAATTTATAATCTACTCCCGCTCCCACAGGAACATGCCTTCTCCCACTTAAAAGTGTTTGTTTCTGGGTGAATTATGAGTTCGTTGAGAACTGCTGAAAAGTTTTTCGATTTCTTTTCGGAGTGGTTTCGTTTTTCGCATATAATATTTCAATTATTCTTTTCCACTTCTTCTGTTACAATCGGCACGGGGTCTCGTGAAAGGAACGGAGGAGGCAGATGGAATGGCTGAAAAATTTATTCTCATTGTGTTGAAGAATATAAATGTGAAAATCGCAATCTCCAAAGTTATCACCAAGTTTGGTAACTAATGCTTTGGTTTTTTTATTCTCTGTTAGTCTGTTTTATAACTGGAAGGTGAGGAAAACCTAGAATCTGTTTAGCTGTGAATAATTTAAGTGCTCGCTGGAGTTTGACATAAGTTTTTATTGCGATATTTTCGGTATTTCGTTAAAAGGTCATTCTTTCTTGAACCCATTCAAAATTCCAAGGAAAACTACTGATAATAAAAGTATTTTCGTAGTTTATTTTTCACGTACTGAAATATTCCTTGGTGTCATAATGTTGAGTACAAAAGGAATTCTATCAATGTGGGAAAAGTAGTAGTTATTTTCAAATTTAATCATGATTCTCAAAGAGACAAGGCTCCGAAATGATTACTTTTCCAATGAATAACTTCCAGGATATCTGGAATTTTGTTATGGTTAACTAGCAAAAGAATTTCTTGAGAACGACATAGTAAGGTTTGATTATAATTTCAGAAGAATTACATTTTTTTTCATTATAAGTCAAGTGTCTCAAACCACTTTCCTGATTATACGAGTATACTTATGTATAGGTAAGTGTTTGTTTCTGGGTAAGTTATGAGTTCGTTGAGAACTGCTGAAAAGTTTTTCGATTTCTTTTCGGAGTGGTTTCGTTTTTCGCATATAATATTTCAATTATTCTTTTCCACTTCTTCTGTTACAATCGGCACGGGGTCTCGTGAAAGGAACGGAGGAGGCAGATGGAATGGCTGAAAAATTTATTCTCATTGTGTTGAAGAATATAAATGTGAAAATCGCAATCTCCAAAGTTATCACCAAGTTTGGTAACTAATGCTTGGGTTTTTTTTATTCTCTGTTAGTCTGTTATATAACTGGAAGGTGAGGAAAACCTGGAATCTGTTTAGCTGTGAATTATTTTAGTACTCGCTGGAGTTTAACACGGTATTTCGTTATAAGGTCATTCTTCCTTGAACCCATTCAAAATTCCCAGAAGAGCTAGGGGAAGTGTGCCCATGTCGGCACCCTTAACGAATTATTTACATATTTCACTAAAGGAATATTTTTCTATATCATCGAGTGTACAGATTTACTGCTACTCTTATGTAGTATGCATTCTTATATATAGTTTCAATATAATTTGTTGAAAATTTGGATTATAGCACTTTTTAAAATTTGGCCACGGGTGCCATCATAAGATCACGTATGTCCTTTGATGGCATATAACTTAAAATAAAATGATATTATTCATTGAAATGTTTTATTGAAGAAAATAGCAGTCCTGTTTCATGAAAATGAAAATATAAGTGTAAAGAAACTAAATTTACATTCTTTGGCATCGTCAAAACATAAAAATATGATTTTATACGCACAATTCACATACGAATATGATTTGCACTAGCACACTCGGCATGGCACCAGCTGGCGCATTTCTGGCAACGCAACCAATTTTCCCTTGGTCGAGACAAGGACAACAGCTTATAACAATAAAGACAAGCGGCATCTGAATCATCGTCATAATGTCTTTCTTCATTCTCCTCATTTTCTTCTACGAACTTAATATGTCTTTTGACCTTTCTAGCTAGCTTCTCTCTCTCTTTCTTTGTCTTCTCTTCTTCTTCCAACTTCTTTTCTTTTATGTAAGGGGTTTTATTGAGGATTCCAACTTTTCCTCGTTTTCTTCTTCTGTTCACTGTTGATTCTGCAACGGTAGTTGGCAGTGGTGGGAGTTCTTGTATGATTTTCGATGATCTCGATACTTAACTTGAAGCCATTTTCATTATTTTCGGATACCTCTAATATTTCTTGCGAAGTACCAGGCTTTGGAGGAATCGTCTCTTGATCTTGATTCTTTTTCCTATGATGGCACCCTATGCTATCATAGGAACACTCTGGCTATGCCATCATAGCATAAGTAACATATATTTTTCAACAAAGCGAAAAAGGTACTAAAAAGACGAAAAAACCTAAAACTTTCACAATAAGAGCATTGTAATAGAGTGATTAATGGAAAGTATAATCATTTTTCACACAGATTTTTCGAATGTCCAAATAAAATGAAAAAGAATGAAAGAACTATCATACATTAACACTTACCCAATGAATGAATTCTTATAACAGTCACAAATTGCCACGTATTCAAGGTGTAACTACGTATATCAAGCGTGTAAATGCCATTTGGCGTACAAACTCAGTAAATATAAGTTTGTTCAGTTGATTTTAACAGACTTCTTTGAAGTGTGCCATCATAGCAGAATGCCATCATAGGCATACTTCCCCTACTGATGATACAAGTATTTTGGTCGATTATTTTTCACGTACAGAAATATTTCTAGGTTTCATTATGTCTAGTCCACTTCATTCACTTTTCCTGAGACAAAAACTTCCGCACAAATGTCAAAATGACGTCGAAGCTCTAATTTCTTAACATGAAAAGAAATTTCTACAATATGATTTTTGAATTATTATGTATTATGAATTATTATAGGTACATGGGTGGAATTGTCTGTAGAAATTAGTTAAGTGCCTCAAAACAAAATGAGTTTTTACATCAACGTCTGGCCAAAAAAACTGTTTTTTTCTCCGAAAATGAAAATGACATGTTAATTTGTCTACAGTGCCTTTTTATTATCTCTTTCGCTTTCTACAAATACAATTATTGCTGTAATTTTGTGACAACTGCGCCCCATTCAGGATATACAATTTTTGACAGTCAATTTTCGATCATCAACTCTCTCAATTTATTCAGAGTCATATGTGTATGGAGTCTTACAAATATTATGCTGAAAAAATTCAAGAAAAGCCCAGAGCAGGAGCTTTTGAGCGCTCGTTCTTTGGTGAAGCAATAAGAATATTATATGGGATTTTCAAACTGAATTTCACTCGAATCGGATATTCTGTTGTGGAAATAAAATGAAAGAATTGTATTTGACCACGAATTCACCATCAGGTAGTCGAATCCTATCGTTTGAGACAATTTTCGGCTCAAAATTCGAAAATCACAGATATTTGGGCAAAACGATAAAGCACTCGTTTAAGTAGAACGAGCACTCGAAAACTGAGAGATAATCCTGAGCCCTAAATGCACACATGGAAATAAAGATAAGTATTTTCAATTGGCATCCTCAATCGTTTAAAACCAATATTCTCGGCTTAATGACGAATCTAACACTTGACGCTGTTCGACTCTTATAAATCAGGCATTAGTTCATTCGTTAGACCTTCTATTCTCCCCTACGGACATGCTGGTAACTTGTCTCTAGGATAATCCCTTCGAAAGTTATTATGCTTACGGACGGACGGCCTATCGTTTGAGACCATTTTCGGCTCAAACTTCGAAAATAATAGACATTTGGACAAAACGATATAGCACTGGTTTAAGTAGAACGAGCGCTCAAAAACTGAGGGATAATCCTGAGCCCTAAATGCACACATGGAAATAAAGATAAGTATTTTCAATTGGCATCCTCAATCGTTTAAAACCAATATTCTCAGCTTAATGACGAATCTAACACTTGACGCTGTTCGACCCTTATAAATCAGGCATTAGTTCATTCGTTAGACCTTCTATTCTCCCCTACGAACATGCTGGTAACTTGTGATTCCATGGCGCGTCTAGACGATGAGTTTTAGCTCAGGATTAATCTAATGGGGTTAAGAGCAAACATCACCCTCTATAAAACATGCCTCGATTGGGGCTACGCTATGTTTTTGCACCCTTGTTTCTAGAACACCGTATTCTCGCTCTGTCCGAATGTTTCCTAATTTCGAAATTTGAGACTGAAATATTCTCAAATGACTTAATTGATCATATAAACGAAGAATTCGAGGTGAGAAATAATGCTGTTCGACAGCCGTAATTTGAGCTGTTCCATTTTTTTCGCCTCCTCTATTTCACTTTTGGGCTAGCGTTCACCAGCAACTTTCGTTACTTTTTGAAAATATTAGTCTGTTATTTTTAGGATAAGTAGAATATAGCAGCAGCTCTAATATACCAGCTTCAACAACCCTAACTGATGCCTTTTTGATAAAAGTTTGTCAAACGTTTTTTAATCATCATTTCGAAATTGAATTTGATATTAAGATGAAATATCACTATTTAAATCAATGCGAGATGATTACATTTAAATAGGGTCCTGTAGTGGTCTTAGAAGAATAGGAGAAAAATCATCTCTTGGAAGGCTAGGCCTGGTTTGAAACACCCTCCTGGCCCAAGAACATGAATTAAGTATTTTGTATCTGAATATTGAAGATATTTATTCGACTAGTTTTGAGTTTCATTTTGGTAAAAATGGCGAGACAAGGTTTTTTCAAATGAGGTTTTTCCCTGTGCTCTGGTATCATACGCCAGAATAGTATGGTACCCCGTTTTGCACCAACCACAGCTAGGGGCTTTTTTGTTTCATGTATTGTATTTTGTTAGCTCTCAACTCAAAATATACTAGAATGGTTTAGATAAATAAAACAAAACTATCAAGTTAATTTAATTTCTTTTCTTCAAATAATGCTCAGCTCTATGGGAATTCATTCTTGAAAATTACGGCCACCGTTTTTCTGTTGGCACTTTTCGAGTCGAACCCCCAAATTTAGAAAAGCACATCGTAAAGTTTCTGGACCGATGGCTTGAATTTACTGGCGGATAATTTTCTTCAACGCAATTAGAGTGCGGAGATTGTTGCGGTAGACTACACTTTTGAGGTACCCCTAGAAGTTGAAATCACAAGGTGTCAAGTCCGGGCTTCTGGGGGCCATGAAAGGTCTCCATGCTGAGAAATCAATTTTTCAGAGAACAGCGCCTGAATAAGAGGTAAAGACCGATTTGAAATGTGACAAGTGGCCCTGTCTTGCTGACACCAAGTGTCAGCATGTCCACATAATGATCAGTATCCAAATACGGGCCAATAATGCCTTGTGCGTGTATTGCACACAACACTGTGACCTTCAGATTATTCAATTGAAATTCATGTTCTCTTTGGGGTTCTTTGAAGACCAATTCCGGCAATTTTGTTGGTTTACATAGCCGTTGAGATGACAATGGGCTTCATCAAAAAGAAAATGTTGAATTTGGTAATAGGCGCGCACACAGAACGAACCCTCCTCACCCGTAAAGCGAACAATGGCGACTGAATGTCCATGAACCCCTCCTTCGTTTAAGACCAACCCCACTTCTTTTTCCTATTCAAAACAATTTAAGAGCTCTTTCAAATCGGAATTCCTTAGTTGACCACCCAGTATATTCTTTTGAATTGAGAGCAAACAAAATACAATACATAAAACAAAAAAGCCCTACTCATTTGAAAAAACCCTGTACCACCATTTTTACAGAAATGAAACTCAAAACAAGTTTAATAAATACCTTCAATATTCAGATACAAAATACTTTATTCATGCTCTTGGGCTAGAAAGAGTTTTAACCAGGTCTGGCCTTCCAAGTGATGATTATTCGAATTTCCTTTTCTTCTAAGATCACTAAATGGTCTCAAACGATAGGGTTTGTCTCACTGATGACGAATCCGTGGTCAAATTCAATTCTGTCCGTGAGGCCGTCCGGCCGTCCGAAAGCACGATAAGTTTTGAAGAGATTGTCCTATCCAGTCAAATCATTCAGGGTGTTTCATAAAATAGGGCTATTCCAAATTTTTGTTCCTCAATATCTCAGGAAAAACTAAATCACTCTGAATGAAATTTTTCGGATACATGCAGGATCCTCATAATAAGCCACATGCAAAATTTTGTGGTCATAGTGTTAACAAAACCATAGAAAATTCAATTGGAATAATGAAAAAAAAATTATATTTCCATAACAAGATATCAGATTCGAATGAAATATCTTTTGTGAATGAAGATTGATATACTTACCCAATGTTCATGCAAAATTTGAAGACAATCGCATCATCAAAACCAAATAATTCGATTTTTTTCAATATTGATTTTTAAATTTTAGAATATAATTATTGTAAGTCATATACAAAATTATGAGGTGAAAGCATTATTGCCCCACTAATGAACGAGCACACGAGGCTTTTCTCGAATGTTTTCGCTAAAAGTTCACATTTTCTCCTGTCTAGCAAAATTAAGGTATAAAAAAGCCATTCTTCATATATATCCAATAAGTTAGAATCCTTACTTATGCAACCCATGGCCGTTAAATTAGATTGTCTTATATTGCAAAATAAATTATAACTTCGCTAACTACGTCGAGCATACTAGATATATGAGAGGTCAATTGCTCTTTGCTATTATGTTCATCGAACAGAATTTCTGTCTCGCAGTTTTTAATGAGTTTCACGTGATGGTAGCAGCCAAATAGGCCAATTTTCATACTGCACTAAAACATGATAAGATTCGAGTATGAATATTAATGTGAACCCTCTTAATGACATACGTTTAAATTAGGGCGTCAGCATAATGTACCTAGTAATGCAGAAAGTTTCGTTATTGTTAGGATAAGGGAAAATAAAGTTGGAAAAAATTGATTTCATCAAGTCTTCATCAACATATTGCTGTTACTTATTCTCAGATCAATAAAGAAACATAGATATCCCCTGCCTGATGTAAACACAGCCAAAAATGATGAAAATATCCTAAATTCATATTCCTCCTGGAATTCATGAACATTAATCTCACTTCGGATATTCTTATCATTTTCAAAATATTTGCTCCAGTTTTCGTGATTGTACATTTCAATATGCCTTGCATTGATATTGAAAATATCGATTGAAATAAAATCTGGGAGGATTCTGCATTTCTGAAATACTTTTTTGGTTTTCACTCCCAGTCTTTGAAACAGAATTAATTGAAATATTTAATTAAGATGAAGTGCTCCTGCGAAAATCTAATTTGTCAGGAGAAATTTATTTTGAAAAAATTGTGGCCTAACAGTAAAACTAAAAAAGAAAATAAATGAAATGGATAATGTAACGTTTCGGTGTCTATATCAGAAACCTTCTTCAGAAAATCTTATAAAATCTTCTGAATTGTGTGTTTTTTCATTTGCAGTCTAATTGACATTGAAGGTTGTCAACACCTAGAGACGTTGATTTATTTCATTCTGAAATTTCCTGATGTCATTTCTTTCTTCAATAAATCAATCCAAATACGATCTATTCCAACAGAACAGTTGTCTTCCTCATCTAACAAAATACATGTGGATTCCTTAATTTCTCTTTTATAATTATCAGGTTCCGTCATTAGTAGTTCATCATGATGAACTGGAACAACACAAAGATCCTAATGACAGAACCTGATAATTATAAAAGGAAAATTAAGGAATCCACATGTATTTTGTTAGATGAAGTAGATAATTTGGCCAATTATTCTGTTGGAATAGATCGTATTTGGATTGATTTATTGAAGAAAGAAATGACATCAGGAAATTTCAGAATTAACTAAATCAACATCTCTATGTGTTGACAACTTTCAATGTCAATTAGACTACAAATGAAAAAAACACACAATTTAGAAGATTTTGCAAGTTTTAAGGTTAAGTAATTTATGAAGTTCAGTAATTTACCAATACGTTTTGGTGTCGAAAGTAATGGTAAACCTCCGATGAACATTCTTTTCCATTAAAATAATATTAATGATAATATGCATTTATTTTCAAATTATCATCAGAAGATAACAAAGAGAAAACAAGTCAGCAGAAAGCAACTATAAAAAATCATAAACGTTCACAAGCATGTAAAAAGTCTGAAACAGAATGATGTTCAGTATTTTTGGGAAGAAGGTTGAACCGTCTTAATTCAGTGTACACACGGTTGCACTCGGTAATTGATAAGTTGTGAGCGGAAAAAAAATATGCAATTTTCTTCTGGTCTTATTCATATTTTCATAATCCTGTAGCTAGCTTCTATTCTTGTGGAGAAATAGAAGAGTTCTCTACACATATAAACCAGGAAGAGTGAGGATATTTTGAGCTTTGAATATGCTTCTGCATGATGCCCTGTACTCCATTCGAAACATTGTCCGTGCTTTCTTCTGTATGACAAATACCCGTTCCTC
The DNA here is from genome assembly GCA_013421045.1 of Propylea japonica. Classification (NCBI taxonomy): domain Eukaryota; kingdom Metazoa; phylum Arthropoda; class Insecta; order Coleoptera; family Coccinellidae; genus Propylea; species Propylea japonica. The sequence continues at coordinate 95,531,134 of CM024239.1, forward strand.
CTGTGAGCCAGCTCACAAGAAGACAAATCCGTAAGTTAACAAGCACTGGAAATTCGAGTAGTATACAATTTTTAAGGTATTTACACCAACTTGATATCTCATGGCTTTCGAAGTGTAGATTACAGAATTCAGTCTAGAAATCAAGCCATCAGAGTGTTTCCCTAGAAGTTTGGTGCTATCACTGACCATAACTTTCCCAATCCATAAGTGTCATATTTCAGGGTATATTAAATTAGTTTTTTCTGCTGGAAAAGATAACTATGCTTGTTTTCTCCGCATTGAGATTCAAACTGTTGTCCATGAACCTATTTTGAATTTTCACTATCGTGCCTTTGATGTGGACTAAGAGGGATTCAGTATTTTTACCGGTTATATGATGTTTGTGTCATCAGCAAACAAGAAGTATCCAAATCTTCCAGAACATTAACCACAATCTCTTCATCTAGGATTGCTGTGGTCAAATCATCTATGTACATAACAAAAAATATTGGCCTAAGAATTGTACCCTGAAAAATCCTCTCCAGTAAGGAATCCTCGAACACCACAACAACTTGTTTTCTGTTACTCAAGTAGCTCTCGAAGAGCTTTATCAGCAGGCGCTTATGATCGACGCAATCGAAGGCTTTCGATAGACCGACACAAAGTCCCCCTGGTATCTACCCTCGCTCTAGAGCGAGAGTAATCTTCCACAGTACTTCAAAAATGGCCGTTTTGGTGCTACTTTCTGGAATGACACTATATTGTGTCTTGGTAAGGATTTCAAACTGCTAGAAAAACTTCAGAATCCGATTAGCAAATATTCTCTAGAAAGTTTTGACAAATTATTTATTTATTTATTATTTATTTAGCGTATGGCATACATGGACTTAGTTTTAATTAGTTAAAATTGTACACATTCACATTACGCCATAAAACATACAAGTGTATATCCAAAAATGAAAAAGTAGAAATAAAGTATAAACACAAATATAAATACGAATATAAACACAAATATAGCACGATTTGAAGTTAATTTTTAAAATCGAGACCATTAATCCTGTCCAGCACAGAGTCAGTGGCCTCATAGAAGTCGCTCATTTCTCCTCCGTATGCAGTAAGGGGACACTCCATTGAAATATGGTGGACAGTCTGACGAGGCTCTCCGCAGTCACAGGTTGGTGTTTCGGTGAGTCCCCACTTATAGAATGAGTCACGGCAGATACCGTGAGACGTTCTTATCCTGTTGAGTGTTTTCCATTCGTGGCGAGACAGTCCCATACCCGTCAAGGACACTGTAGGATCAGTTATATGTGACTGGACTGGTTTCGAGGCTTCCCAGCATTCTCTCCATTTGTTGGTCAAACTGAAGTTATCTCCCACAAGTTTTTCCGCTAGCAGCATTGGGGGAGATCTAGACTTCAATCTCTGCAGGCCGGCATCAGAAAGTTCACTATGTATTGGAAGTAGGGCATTTGTAATCATTTTATTGTATTCCCTAACTAGGCTCTCTTGTCTGCGGATGGAGGGAGGTGCAATATTGCTCAGAACAGGGAGCCAGGGCAGAGGTGTGCTTTTTAGACAGCCACTAATTAGCCTCATTGTCTCGTTGAGTTTGGTGTCGATGTTCTTTACGTGGCAGCTGTTTATCCAGACTGAGGCGCAGTACTCAGCAACTGAGGAGACGAGGCTGAGCGCTGAGGTTTTAAGAGTGGATGCGTTTTGACAAATGATGTAGTGAAGCATATTGGTCTATTATTGGAAAGATCATTTATATCGTTTGTTTTGTGACAGGATTTAACTAGTGAGAGCTTGAAGGAATAATGCTAGCTCTGAAAGAACAGCGTTTAATAACAGACATAGTTATACCATCATCTCCAGAACTTTTCTTTTTCTTCATTTTGTTCACAACTGCCAGTATCTCTAATTCTGTAACGTCGAATGAGTAGAAGGATCTGGGAGTTGTTTCAGGATTCCTATTGTTTACCAGAAGTATCAGTAACGAAATCATTTTTTTGCGCTCTTGGTTCACGGAAACATCGTGCCTTAGTTCGGTCAGAATGTCTGTAAGTTTCGAATATTTCAGATTTTACTCAACGAGTAACAATCCGTGGTCAGAAGTGAATCTGTCCGACTCAGACTTGACCCCTTAGAAAACTTAACCGAAACCCGAACTACCCCACGAAATTTAAGAGCTATCTCTACATTCAAACCACAGTTATCGTGTTCTCAGTCGGACAGAATCATTTTTGACCTCAGGTTCTTCATCAGTAATTCCAACAAAGTCGTTCAAGACCAGTCCCGGTCCAAAATTCGCAAACTACATACATTTGGGCGAAGCTTTTTCCCTAAGAACAAGCGCACAAAAACATAATTCGCCCAGTAATGCAGGACTGGGTCTAAATACTGATAACCTTCGAAGAGTTTAAGTCTTGAAATATTCAGGATAGGTTTGGGACCTAAATATTTCATTTAAGCTCGTAAGCTGCCCAATTAAGTTGGTTAGTTTCGAAGTTATTTTCACTGGGATATTTGCGCTATAATTTCTAATATTTCTTAGTAATCTGTTGATTTTATATTCAGCATTTAGGTCTAAATTGATAATGCGCTAGAGACCGCAACATTTCGTGGATATCGTATGATTACACGATTTCTAGATAAATTATTTATGACCAGAAATATCAGATTAGAACATGCTGGGAGTTCTTGGTTTTATTTCATTCATTTATGAACTCAACTTCCTTTGGAAATTAACAGCATATGAAAACATAAACAAAATAAGTGAGGGAATACTGCCAACTTAACCAAAGGTCCAATATAGAGTAGCTCTCAGATCGATTGATTCTTGTATGGAGGTCCTGGGTTTTAATTTTAGCCAGGAATTGAATTTTTCGAGTTTGATTTTTTCTTCAACTATATGATGTGAAGTCCAAAGTTTTTGTTGTGTTTGTTTATATTGGAAAATATATACATGAAATGTGAAAATCCTGAGAGTTATTCAAGTAAACTTTTTGTCTCAAAATATCCACTTCGGTAGGTACCTGAATAATGAAAAAGAAACTGTGAATAAAATAGGATTACATACAAAGGTAGGAATTCATCAATAAAGAAATTGAATTATCTCGTAGTGAATGTATTATGTATAGAAAAATTTGAAAGAGTAAACTCGAAATGTATGGGAAACTTCATCGGACTCTGTATCTAAAGCTAGGGGTGGTCCAAATGTGGGGTTGGCACCACTTTCACGCTATTAAAACTTGTAATGCTACATATAAGTTTCGTGAAGATCGTGTTGAGAATTTAGAGCTTCAACATTGGGTTGACATTTTTGCAGGAATTATTTGCTCTTAACAGTTCATTTACCAGTATGTAGAACTCACCCCGTGTCGGACAAAGCTGACGTTTTTTCACACGGCGGTTCCCATTTGAACAAATTCCTACCACCCTACTTAAATGTTAGGAGTGTGAACCAATGAGATCAAGTTAGGTAAGGATTTGAGGGAAGTAAGCTCTAGTTTAAAGTGAGAAGTGGGTTAGAATCATAGAGATAGAATAGTAGTAAATGGTTAGAATTGATGAGACGAAAAGAATTTTTCTGTAATGAGTTATAGAAAAAACAAGAAAGCTTAGTTGACTCGGGAGATCTGAATGCAAAAACCGCAGAGTTTAGAGAAGCGTCCAGACGATGTAGACAAATAGACGTAAAAAAAAGAGTTAGTCTAGAAATAAAAATCGGTCAAAGTTCAGAAATAGTGAAGAGTAATTTGAGTAATCTAAATTAGTAGTATAGCAATCTTTTGAGGGTGAAAAGAAGTTAAGCAGCTGGAAAACACAGTAAATGTGTAACGCTTTATTTCGAGTTGGTGTGAATAAACTGTGGATATTAATACTGTGTTTTACAAAGAGAAACTCCTAATCATACCTACCTACACGAGTCTATATCGTTTTGCCCAAATGTCTGAAATTTTCGAATTTTGGGCCGAAAATGGTCTCAAACAAAAGAGTTTTACTCCCTGATGACGAATTCGTAGGGCCTTCGGGCCGTTAGCACAATAACATTCGAAGGGATTGTCCTAGAGACTTGAAATTTTCAGGGTATGTTCGATTCCCAAATAGCTCGGTTGAGTTTGTTAACCAGCCAAATCGTACAGGGTGTTTCATAAAATATGGCCATTCAAAATTTTTGTTTCTCAATATCTCAAACAAAACGAAACCCATCGAAATGAAATGTTGCGGACATATGCAAGATGCTCATAATAAGCTTCATGCAAAATAGTATAAACAGAATCATAGAATATTCAATTAGAATATTGACGAGAAGAAACTTCATATTTCTATAAAAAAGTATCCAATTCGGATGAAATTAATTTTATAAATAGAGATTGATACACTGAATGTTCATGTAGAAATTTGAGGCCTAAGAGCCGTATTCATAGTTCGCCCTTGAGTTGAGTGACAGTTAATGTCACCTTTATGTCTAGTATTCATAAGGACCATAAAACTCACACTCACCCTCAAGTACGAACTATGAATACGGCCCTAAGTGTTAGTTGACAGAACCATAGAAAAATCTATTGGAATATTGAAAAGAAGAATCTTTATATTTCCGCAACGGGATAACCGATTTGTGTGAGATTTATTTTGTGAATCAAGACTGATTTACTGAATGTTCATGATAAAATTCAAGAGGATCACATCATCAGAATCATAGAATTAATATGTAGTAATTATTTCATTTTTCGAATAATTTCCAAAATATAATTCCGATTGTGCTGGATGGGATCTATATATTTGGTATCAATCTTGAATCCCACTTAAAATTTTGAGGTGATAGTCAAAGAACGAGCTCTCAAAATCTTTATTTAGCTTTCCTTAAATTTTTTCTAAAATGATTTTTCCTGGAAATCACTGAAATGCCCATTGAGACATAACTATTGTAATTTAATGAAACCATCGGGCGTTTAGCAAGAATAATGTCAAATGCATACAAACTACGACTAATGTTGTACTATGAAATCGATATAATTCCTACTTTATTAGATATCCATCACTGTGACTGCACTAATCTTGTTTCATATCATACAGAGTTTCACCCAAATTCAATTTTGGTGATCTCGTTTTCTGCTTCCACAGTTTCATGCCACTGATGCAATTGAAATTGATATAGAATCCGGGGGCGAGGGACATCGTAAATTGACAGTTGAGAAAATGTTGTTACATTTTCCGCTTTTTTATAGATTCCCATACCCATGAACTATAACGGTTCGTACAATCTGTGCGCATGTTTTAACGCCATTCAAACTTGATTCAATTTGCATAAATGTTGACAACTGACATTTAATCAGAGATACTTATATTTGTGTAGGATTTTTATAAAGGGTTTTCCAGTAAGAGGTGAAATTTTAAATGACCCGCTGTTTGGGTAGATGTCACGTTTGAAGCTGTCATTTTTTGACATTTGACAAGTATAAACTACGCCATTTATAACAATGGAACGATACACGCTACAAGAACGCATTTAAATTATAAAATTCACTATAAAAATGGCGAAAATTTGGCAGAGACGGTTCGTAAAACTCGAACATTTTTTGGTCATCGAGAAGCACCCTGTCGGACCGCAATAAAGAAATTGGTGAATAAATTCGAGCATTGGGACAAGTTAGTGATGTGAAGAATAAAACCCGTGCACGTCACTCAAGAATAGCCGAGAATATTGCTGCTGTAGTCGAAATTGTGGAAGAAAACCCAATTTTGTGGTTCTTTGGAATTCCACAAACGTCATTACACCGTATTTTGCATTAAGACTTCGGTCTTAAGGCTTATAAAGTTCAGTTAACACAAGAACTCAAGCCGGCCGATCATTACCAACGTCGTGTCTTTGCTGATTGGGTCGTTGAAATTCATTAAAATGATCCGGAATTCCATCGAAAAATCATCTTTAGTGATGAGGCCCATTTCTACCTCAACCTACATCTACCTACAAGCAAAATTGTCGCATCGGGGGCTCAGAAAACCCAAGAATTATTGTTGAGAAGCCTCTCTATCCTCAACGTGTGACTGTTTGGTGCGGTTTATGGTACGGCGGAGTCATTAGACCTTACTTTTTCGAAAATGAGGCTGGAGCAACAGTTACGATGAATGGATTACGCTATCGAGAGATGATTAATGATTTTTTATGGCCAAAATTGGATAGTATTGATCTGGACAATGTTTACTTCCAACAAGACGGCGCTACGTACCACACAAGCAAGGAAACCATTGATCTTTTGCAGGAAAAATTTGCCAGACTGTGTTATCTCTCGAAGAGGTGATCACAAGTAGTCACCGAGATCTTGTGATTTGACACCTTGCGACTTCTTCCTTTGGGGCCACGTGAAAGAGAAGGTCTACGCCAATAGCCCAGCGTCGATTCAAGACTTCAAAGATGGAATTCGTGAGGCTATCGAGGAAATAGGGCAATCACTTTACGATTTGGTTATGGAAATTTTCATTGAAAGGATATGGTCCTGTAAACGTGGTCATGGTGGTCATTTGCCTGATGTTATTTTCCACTATTAACGGCATAGCTTCTTCTTCAGAATGAAATAAACATCCGGTCATTTATATTGAAAAATGGCATTCTCCTTTAAATATTAAAATAACACCCTTTAATTCAGTAAGGTCTAAATGGGTATGATCGGGAGTTTCTCTTTGTAAATCACTGTATTACTATTTACAGTTTATTTACACACCCACTCGAAATATAGAGTTACACATTCACTGTTTTCTCCAGCTGCTTAACTTCTCATCTCTTTCAAAGGATTTCTATACTACTGATTTAGATTACTCAAATTACTCTTCTCTTTTTCTGAACTTCGACCGATTTATATTCATCGATTAACTCTTCTTAACGTCTATTTGTCTATATATATCGTCTAGACGAAATTTGAAGTTGGTTTGGGTTTAGTAGATTGACTGTGGGTTTCACGAAGCTTGATTGGGTAATCAAATCGTTGATTTTGAATTAAGTCGATGGTTTATGTCAAAAATGAACTGAAAATTGCACAGAAATTATGACATTTCAAATAATCAAGTTAATTGGCGTTTTGTGAAACCCGGCTTTTATAAGTCAAAAATATTGTTTAATTACAATATTTTTTCAACTGAAATCCATTCGTGAACAAGTTTCAGTAAAAAATCAAATTATATTAAATGAAATGAAGTAAAATTCATTTTGTAGCGATAGTCACCAAGCGTTACGCAGTGATATTCTGTCAGTAGAAAGAAATTCAATTCAAAATTTTTAAATGAACACAATTTTCGATCACAAACATTTTTACTATTACAGTACATACAAAAACGTGCATTCAATATATCCGAGCCATTTTAAATCAAACTTTCAGTAAACTAACAGAATTTTGCCTGGAACAACACAGTGCGTACATATTTAATGGAAATGCTGTGAAGCAGCCACACATATTGATTGAATTGTTTTCGACTGCAATTCAACCATGTAATTTTATTAGTTCCACACGTTCGTAGATCGTTTAATACAGATAGATAGATTCTCATGGAAATTTATAACAATCGATATCATATAGTTTCAGTAATGTGGAAAAGCCTTCAGTGGAATTAACACTACTGAACCTAGTTTTCGAAAAAAATAATATAATAGTCCCCAGTATAACAATCTTTTTTGATACATGCAAATAGGAACTTTGTGAGTGCCTTTTATGCAACTTTTCGGACACACTTTCTCATGCGAAAACTTTCGGCGCAGCTGCGTTTTCGAATGCCCGATTTCCGAAGTTGTCAACATACCTAGCTTTCTATTTGCCTGAATAATTTCTGAAATTACTTCAGTTGGAAGTGAAATGAATTCGACAAATAGAACAGGACATTTTCTGATGACAATTAACGAAACTATAAGATTTGAAAATATCCTACCATATCAGAGTATCGACTATAGTTCGGAAGGAAATTCTTAAAGTAATATGAGTTATTCATTACTACCAACAGAGGCCGAGGAAAGTAATTCACTTTCTGTCATATTTAAAAGTAAATTGTAAACTTTTACCAGATTGCTAGGTTATGTTATTGTTGTGATGAACTGAACTTTCGGAAATTAAACTAATTTTGTCAGAAAGTAACATCAGTTGGAAGTGATCCGCATTAGCTCAAAATTACAGCAATGTCAAAGAAAACTGATTTTGCATCAGTTTGAAAGTGATGTAGATTCAAATAGAAAGGGCCTAAAACGCTATCCTGACTTTCCGCATATACAGGTTTTTCAGAAAAGGTACCATGAATTCGTGATTTTAATCCACGGATGTTTTCATGACATAATGTTCCTCTGGATCATGGGTCTGTAACGTAAAGGTACGGGGTATAGAAATTAAAAGAAAAGATAGGTTTTTCTAAAATATTTTCAACACCGTACTCGATTTTTCTTTGGGTTTCGATAGGTTATGAGTTCGCATCAAAACACACTTTACTCAATTTGAAATTATTTTCAATTTTCACCAGTGATGTCCGTACAGACTGTCCGAATAAGTTTGGTGAAAATAATGTTTTTTTCAACTTTAAAATAATTTTCATAATCACCACATAATTCAAGTTGAGAATGGTATCTTGACTTTTTCACCACTAATATTTTCTGGATGCAAATAAAATGCTATTTCATCTGAGAGAGTTAAGAATTTTTTTATTAGTTCCGAAATTGCTTAGAGTCAGAACAATGTCGTGCATTGACCACATCACGTTTCTTCTCATAATGGGGCCATATTCCAACCAAATTGGTGAACTTTCATCTGAAAAGCGGTTATATGACTCAATGACTGGGTAGAAGAAAAGGCCCAATCCAATAATCACCAATTACTCCCATCCATACATTAACAGAAAATCGTTCCTGGTAATAAGTTTCTCCAATATTCTATGGATTATCCTCTAGCCAAAAAAACGTAAAATGAAGGGACTGAGCTCCCTCTATCTGTATCTTGACGATTTTGGAAGTGATCAAAGAATTCAATAATTGCATTTTATTTCTTATCTCAAAAAGTATTCATCGCAGGTGAAAAACTCATGATACGATTCTTACTTTGAATTATTTGGTGATCACAAAAATAATTATAAATTTGAAAAAAGCATTAGCGAGAGCATTTGTGTCACTAAATTTATTTGGATAGAAGTCTGTATACGGACGCCACAGATGAAAATTAAAAAAAAAATTGAATTGAAAAAACCTGTGTCTTGACTCCTACTCTCAACCTACCAAAACTCAGAAAATATCATGTATTCTATCGAAAATATTTTCTTTAAATTTCAACACCCCGTATCTCAGAAACAACGCCATAGGAACTTTATGACATGAAATCATCTGAGAACTAAGATCCCGAATCAATGGTAACTTGTTCTGAAACATTCTGTATATGCACGTTAAATTTTTCGAAAAATTTTCCAAGAAAATTTAAAAGAATGGTTTCTTTTTTTCGTCAAAAATTATACTGCGTATAGGGTGTCCACTGCCCGGAAAATATCGATATTACGTTATTATAACTCCCCGTATATGCACGTTTGATTTTCTTCAAATTTGTTCAGTAAAACTAATTTAAAAACTGATCGATTTATTCAACAAGAATCAGCCTGCTCATGGAGTATCTACTACCCCGAAAATGTCGATATGACGTCATTATGTCTCCCCGTAATTGCAAATTTTCATTCAATAATTTTACATTCAAAATGAAAAAATAATTATTGTTAAATAAGGAGTTTCCGACAAACACACACTGAATTTATAGTGATGGTGAACTTTTGAGCTTCTGACCACACTTTTTCATTTGAAAACCTTGGCGTTTCAAATAGGTGTCTCGTGTCTCAAAAACAGAACTTTAGCATCCTTTTAACCTTTCAAATTCTTCACCAGTTAGGACACAAAGGCGAAGACATTATAATGAGAAAATGCTCACAGAAGATGTTTATTCATGACTATTGTAAAACCCAACCATTTTACGTCTCTGTGCTCGGCCATAATAATAACCATTAATCACAAGGTAATAATGAGATTTTAATCACTGCTTTCAGATGATTCATAGATTAAGCTTTGATATAACTTTCCTCGAATTTATATTTCCTCAGTATTCTGAAGTACTCCAACTTACCTTGTCAATTGAGGACCAAATCTACTTTTATTATATTCAGTAGTCGTGGATAAAGTATAGTATGCTACTCGAGTATATTGTATGTTATTCACTCGTGAATAAAAACTATTATTATACGCTCGTTGCATAATGAACTATTTCTGTTCAATTTGAAGGTTCCACAGATATTCGCCAAAATAGTTTTTTTCAATGTCAACACCTTCTAGACAAAGGTGCCTTTCGAAAAGCGATTAAATTGTATCTTTTTTCATGTGTTTGGATGACCCATAACATCCAGAAGTTTGTCGCACTCTTGCTGTAACTCCCTGTACAGGTTAGTTTTAGCAATCCGTAAGTTTTGTCGGTTTTATCTGTGAACACCCTTTATAATCCTCCATTGGATTACCTATAGACTTGTATGACATGAGAAATGAGCCTTTATATAGCAGAGCTGGTGGATAGAACGATACCCAAAACGATACAGACAGACAGTGTTTCTCAACAGCAGGGTCACGACCTCATGTAGGGTTCGGCGGTTTTCCTTTCCAGCCGCTGAAACTAACAGCTCGCAAAAGAATAACTTGGCTGTTAACTTTGATGCCAATCTACCGTGTTGACAAGTTTGTTGACTGAACTTTGTGTTGTGTGTGTTGTTGGTTATTGTTATTCTGAGTTATTTGTCATTTCACAATTGTCGCTGTTATTTTGTTAACCTAGCAAGAATAATTTCGTACAGGGTGATTCACTTATCTTGGTAACCTAATTTTTCTCGAAAAGGGATGAATATTTTTTTTATTCTGTTCACGGTATTTGATACAAGTCAATGTTGACTTGAAATGTATATAAAAGTCGGAGAATTGAGACGCCAGGCGTCGCATCACTATCAAAAATTCTCCTGGAACAAAACTTTTTTATTATGTCATTCGAAAGATAATTTAATTCTTAATGTTTGTTCTGCACATCATTTTGTTCTATTTCTTACAGTTAGCGACCTGCAGCGTGTTTTATGTTAATTCTATTCCATTATTTTTTTCTGTATTGTGACAGTATGCCTTGATTTAGAGACAAAGGTATAACTTTTTTTTTTCTTTAAATCGAAGAGACTTTGTAGCAAATTATTTCTCAATCATTATATTGATCAAATATTATATTTTATAACAATAAACATTTTTTAATGATAAATGCAACATGTCAAATCATATGTTCTTTATAGCGACCATTATGATCATACATATATTATAACTTTTCCTTAGTTCATTATAAGTCACTTTGTCCAAGTTAACCCTAATATTTTGGCCAAAGTAACTTAAACCTAAGTTACTTATACCTAAATTACTTTCGCCAAAATATTAGGCTTAACTGATGAAATAAGGAAAAGATATAATGTATGTATGGATCATAATGGCCGGTATATAGAACATTTGATTTGACATGTTTCGTTTGTTATTAAAAAAATGTTTATTATTATAAAATATAATATTTGATGAATATAATGACACAATCATATCTATGTCTCTCTCAATCAGGGTATACTGTCACAAAACAGAAAAAAAAATTTAATAGAATTAACATCAAACACGCTGCAGGTCGATGGTAATCAGAAGAAACATTAGGAATTAAATTATCTTTCGAAATACACAAAATAATGAAGGGATGTACCTGGAGAAAACATTTTTGATAGCGCCGCAACGCCTGGAGCCATAATTCTTTTCTTCAACTTTTAGGCACATTTCAAGTCAACATTGACTTGTACCAAATACCGTCAACAAAATGAAAAAATATTCATTCCTTTTCGAGAAAAATTAGGTTACCAAGATGAGTGAATCACCCTGCACACTCAATTTTTCGAAAATGTGCTCAGGTATAACAGAAATTGAACATTACCATTTTTGAAATTAGGTAATGTGAGGCAATAAGGCCTCAAAGTTTTGTTTGGAACTTGAAATTGATACTAAAAATATAAATACAGATAATATAAGCACGGTTGGAAATATAAGCTGGAAATATCAAAGTTTTATGGTTCTGATTTTACAATCCCTTTAGGAATTTGCAATCATTCACTTCGCCAATTTACATCCTCAAAGTTTTTTCATGGGAACATTAGAAATTTTTTTGATATTATCATAGCCTTTTCTCTGGTTCTGAATTCTTCCATAGTGTGTTCTCTTTAAATTGGTATCAGAAATGCAATTGAACACACTATATATCATTCATTGTATTCTTCGGCTATCGATTTCAGAATTTATTCCATAATCAGTCCAGCTGAAAGTATAAAAATGTAGAACATGTATTTTTATAGGTAAGAGTATGCAACTTACTGTCTTTGAGTTAAGATGAAAATAAATTATTCAAGAACGTCTTGAGTGTTTTCAGAATAGTTAAAAAGGCAGTCAATTTTTATTATTGGTATATCATTTCTCGAAGGAATTTCAACTGAATATGGAATTGTAGGATATGCGGTAAATGTGATATCTAATATGTTGTTCAAAGGTGGTGTAGTTGTGGCAAGAATTTCTTGAAATTTTATATTTACTTGTTATTGTTTGTAAAATTACAAATCAGATCAGGTTCATAGAATCAGGATCTTCACTTCTTCCTTTAGCTCCTTAAATATCTGACTGATAACAAGTTCAATACCTTTTTTCTTCGGCTTGTTCGAATAATTCCGAGTTGATTCGATCGAGCTGAAATTCTGCAGTAGAATGTTCAATACCAATTCGAAGCAGTAGGTACGAAAAAAATTGTGGGGGTTGCGTTAATCTATGGTTATATAAAAAATCGATCGTTATATAAAAAAAAATCTAATATTGCCTGAAAATAAACCCCCCCCCCTCCCCCCGATTTAAATGAAATTGAGTTAAAGGATACTGAATTAGTGAAGTGAATGATCATGCAAATTTTCAAAAGGATTGTGGAATCAGAACGATAGAATTTTTATATTTTTAGTTATGGACATTTCACATCTTTTTAATTTTCAGAATATAATTCCGACCGTGCTGAGAATATGCATTCATATAGGTATTCAGTATCAATCCCAGGTCCTTTACAAAATTATGAGGTAAAAGCATTATTGCTCCACCAATGAACGAGAGCTCAGAAGCACCTGCTCAGGCCTTTTCTTGATTGTTCCTGCTATTTAGATCACAAAATAGCTAAGCCGTTTACAAGGAAGGTTGAAAATCCACTAAGACACTGTGTAACTGGGTAATCTCCCTTGAAGTTTGATAACTTCATTCTGAATCACCCTGTATATCCATTTATTACATCTTTCATTCACATCGATATTTTCGTATTATTCGGAGTGATGGAGAACTCGTAGGTATGTGAAATAACTGAGATTTCTGAATACTCTCGAATGTAAATGAACTGCCCTTAGGCCCGAAGGGTGGTGGAATTCTCTTTATGTCCCTACTCATATATAATTTCACAAATTTCTTGGGTTAAGCAATGAAACAACCCTTTGCCCAATGAAATAATTTCAATTATCTTCAGATTAAACGGAACCCACGTTGGATTATTTACAGTATTTAAGATGATTTGTAATTCGCTTTGTCTAATTCTGTGGCAAATTCTTTTATTTTGCCATGTTTCATGAAGACAAATTGGGGTGAAAAATTCCATCCAAGAACAATTTTTTTCCATGAGGCTGTGAAAAATCGGGCATAAATTGGTGATCGCCCATTCAGTGACCTACAGGGTCCATGCATCCAATATCTCGATCCTCAGACAAGATGGAAAATTCGAACAAAAAGTATTCTGAGTAGCAGAAAACTCCATCAGAGTCTATCGTTAGAATTCTGTTACTGAGAACCACCCCTTAAAAAGCTACACCCGGGTATTTTTTTTTATTCGCAGTTTTATATTTTTCCATTTAGAAATAATACTTAATTATAATTTTACAAATGAATTCTTCCACAGTATGTTCTCTCGAGATTAAGAAATGTAAAATAAAATGAAACACACTATTACTGTTTATTAAAATCTTTGGCTATCGATTTCGGAATTATTCCATCATCAGGCCAGCTGAAAGTACACAAATGTAGAACATGTATTTATTTAGGTGAGAGTATGCAACTTACTGTCTTGAATTAAAATGAACAAAAACTGTTTAAAAACATTAAAAATGGTCCCCCTTTGTCAGAATTGTTAAAATTTGAATTTATTTTACATTTCTTAACTTAATTATAAATTGTGCCATATTTACTTATTTTAATTTGGTCACCTGTGTTGAATGAATTATATTATTTTGATTATATTTGGTCTTTTTATGTTTCAAAATGTCTTTTATGTTGATTTCTGTTTGTTTTCTGTATTTAATATCCTATGACATAATAGTTGCAAAATGGTGAATGCGCTACAATTTATAGCTATAGCTTCGAATTTTGAGCCGAAAATGGTTTCAAACTATACTTAGGGTTAGACTCCCTGATGACGAATTCGTGGTCGAATTCAAATCTGTCCGTGGGGTTGTCCGTCCGTCTGTTAGCACAATAACTTTCGAAGGGATTGTTCAAGAGATTTGAAATTTTCAGGATGAGTTCGGGTCCCAAACGGCTCGGTTGAGTTCGTTAACCCGCCAAATCGTACAGGGTGTTCCATAAAATATGGCCATTAAAAATTTTTGTTCCCCAATATCTCAGAAAATACGAAACCAATCGGAATCAAATGTCACGGCCAAAAGCAGGATGCTGATAACAAGCCTCTTGCAAAATTTTGTGGCCATTTTTTGAACAGAACCATAGAAAATCCAATTGGTATATTGAAAAGGAAAATCCCTATATTTCCATAACAGAATATCCGGTTCGAGTGATATTTATTTTAAGAATGAAAATTACTATACTGAATGTTCATGCAAAATTTCAAGGAGATCACATAATCAGAACTATACAGGGTGTTCCTTAAGTGAGTTTAAGATAAAAGTCCCATAAACATGGGGTCGGAAACGTTTCGTTTTCGAGTTACAGAGTGTTGAAGTTTTGAATTTTTTTCTCATAGTATCTAAACTTCACAAGATATTCAACTGAAATTTGGCATAGATATTACATTTGAGAGTTCCCACCACATGACATGGCAATTTGGATAAAAGATCTACAGGGTGATATTTTTTCTGGAACACTGCTACCTGTTCCTCTGCAGAACTCTTTTTTGGTGAGCAACTGTTAATTTGAAAAAATGTAAAAAGAAGCTTTGTTTTTATACTAAACTTTTCGGTCTCTTGTAGTTTTGTCGTATCTACCAACGATTTCGAGAAAAAAAATTTTGAAAATTCAAACTTCAGAACTCTGTATCTCGAAAAAGAAACGTTTGCGACCCCATGTTTATTAGACTTTTTTTCTTGAACTCACTTAAGGAATCTCCCCTTTTCGTTTGTACGTTCAATTTAGGAACACCCTGTTTAATTTAATTTTGGCAATTATTTTTTTTACATATTTCATATTTTGAATAATTTTCGTAATATAATTCCGATCGTGCTGAGATTCTGCATTTATATATTTTGGTATCAATCTCAGATTCCATATAAAATTTTGAGGTAATAGTCCTATTGCTCCACCAAAGAACGAGCGCTCAACAGCTCCTGCTCAGGGCAGTTATTCAACTTGCATCAAGACACGAATAGTTTTCAGAATATGATTCAAATGATTTGACAATCCGTCGGATGCTTTAATCGCAATTTACAAATTGACTGAAGATTTCAGACCGATTGTAAAATGATCATCATATCAAGAACGTTTCAGAAAAAGCTCTTCAGTCATTTCATAAACTGACGGATTTTAGTATCCAACTGCGACATAATATACGCTAGATACTGATTCAAAATTCGTGAATGAATATATCTGTGTAGAATAATTTTAGCAAGACAATGAAAAATTTAATTAGTGACGAATGCCACATTCATAAGAGCTACTTAATTAATGTCTCAGTTTCAAACAAGTTTCCCAAGTTAACTTAATCTAATTTAACCCACTTGACATATGCACGAGGAATTACATGAAGAAGAGGGCGAACCAAAGGATAACATAATTTCGGATGTCTAAGTTATACAGGCGTTTCCGTAACAAAAAATCTTCATAAAATCACTCAGTTATTGTAGGATTTTCACAGTTTTATTGTTACATGGAAAATATTGTGAATTTCGTTGCGTTACGGTAACTTTATGTTAGTTCCATTTCTTATCAGCGAGACATGCAACAGTTTTTTTGAAATAGAATAGAGTATAACCATTGTTTTTTCACAAATACTATCAAGTCCCAATAAATATGACGACAAAATCAGATTGCAATGTTCTGTAGAAATTTTAATATAGTTTTTCCAAGAATTTCGATGCTCTGATGGTAGTTGTGAGTTTTCTCCCAAATAAGTTGAAATTCTATCTGAATATCGTTGACTACTGATAGAATATTCTGGGTTGATACAGAGTGTCCAGGAAAATGTGGTGATTCAGATAAACCATAAAAAAATAATATGACAAGTTCCCCTGTTTTTTTTCTATTGCCAATCCCTACAGAGATGAAGCCTCCTAAATGACTCCACTGGAAATCCATTTTGCTAGAGTAAATTTTAATCTGCTCAATATAATCCAATGAAAATTTGATATGATAAAAATTCAAGAAAAGCCCTGTTCAGGTGCTTTCGAGCGCTTGTTCATTGTTGGAACAATAATAATATTACCTCAACTCTCTATAGGACCTGAGTTTCATGCTGAATAAATGAAAGCAAAATCTCAGCACGATCGGAATTATATTCTCAAAATTATCCAGAAAAAAAAATGTAAAAAATCAATAAATAAAAAAATATTAATTCTATGGTTCAGATGATGCGATTCTCTGGAAATTTTGCATGAACTTTCACTATATCAATCTTCATTCGCGAAATAAATATCACTCGAGTCACATATCTTATTATCGAAATATAAATATTCTTCTTTTTAACATTCCAATTGAATTACTCGTATATCAACGGTTTTGTCAACACTATTGCCGCAAAATTTGCACGAGACTTGCATGTGGCCGCAATATTTTATCTCGGTTGGTTTTGTTATGTCTAAGACATTGAGAAAAAAATTTTGAATGGCCATATTTTATGGAGCACCCTGTACGATTTGGCTGGTAATCAAACTTAACCCTAAAAATCTCAAGTATCTAGGACAGTCCCTTCGGAAGTTATCGTGCTTACGGACAGAATTGAGTTTCAACACGGATTCTTCATCAGGGTGCCGAACCCTTTCGTTTGAGACCATTATCGCCTCACATACATTCAAGCAAAACGATATAGCACCCGTTCATTGTCGAAAAAAATGAACCGATTTCGAGGAAAATCAAAAACATGATTAATTTTATAACTGTTAGTGAAGGAGTTCAGAATAAAATTATTTCAAAATATTGACTATGTTTTTCAACATAAAAGTTGATTTTCATCGAGAACAGAATGAACAGAAATACCTCTTTTCAGCTCAATTTTCGAGGTATCCAAATTTGACTTTTTTAACTCCTCATCATACAGGATGTCACAAATGTAACTATTCATCTCAGAAAACATCCAGAGTTGAATCAAATATCATACTAATCCTATCCAGAAGAGAATACCTAATATTAGTTAATAATTCCAATATTTATTAATGGTAATATGAGTCATGAATTTCTGCAATATAATTTTCCCATTTCAGAATTCCAAGTAAAGCTGAGATGCTTCATCTTGATAATGAATTTCCTATAAATCCACTGATATAATTAGTTTGAAACAACTGCGGTATTTTCAAGTTTAAGTTCAGTCAGAAAACGGAGGTCTCCTTCGGAATTAATTTTTTCGAATAATATCTCGTTATTAAATAGCAGAATTACCAACCAGATTACAGGGGAAATCTTCTGTACTACAAACTGAAATTTCTTGCAGATAGAATAACCTCTCGCAACAAATATTACAAGAGTGAAATCATCTGCGACTTACCATATTTTTGAACCTATGATAGAGTTCTTGAATGGTGATTCTTTAAGGTAATTTTTATGATTTTGTCCTGATGTAATTCAACATTGAAGCATTTCACGTTTTCAAATGTTAATAAAACCATCTTCTTCCAGGGCAATCCGAATAAAATAATAATGAAATGAAGGAAAGGAAACAGGAATATGGGTTACTAAATTTACGGAAATAACTCGTATCTTCAATATAAATTTGTTTTCTCGAAAATTTCAGAGAATACCTGTAAAGTTCTATGATGATTTTCATATAATCATCAAAGAAAAACGTTCCAATCTTATAATAAATTGTTCACAAAACCGTTATTACAACCAACGAGGTAATAACAGCAATTTATTTTCACTCTACAAGTTATATCACCAATGAGACATTCATTAGTTTCACCTGAATCATCAGTTTTAAACTCATCCTATTTTGAATGGTTTCAATAAAACTTCAAAATAATATTTTTATATACTTTCGTAAAATTGATCGATACTTCAATATCAGAAGAATTCAAACTCTACGTAGCACCCTGGATATTCTCCTGTTTCAGATCGAGAATATCGAGCAAAACGGAAATTTCAGATTTATCGCTCTACATCTACATTAATATTTAAAATATTAGGGTGCCTATGAAAATACGGACGAAACTTCGAAAGTTACGAATCGATTAATTGGGTACATAAAACTTATCGCGCCAGTAGGTTGTTTTCGAATACAACAGGATTTTCGATTTTCTGTCGAGTTTTTCAACATTCTAGTATGGTAATGAAAACATATTTCTCTGAGATATTCCAACAGAATGATAATGTTCATTTTGAATATCAGAGAAATAACAAATCCACGGTATAACACGCTGCAGTTGCAGTTTGGGGTGAAATATTTTGAGGTTTTATGCCATTTGTGCTCGAATTCATAGATTTATAATAGGTCCATGATCGAATTTTGATTGAAACATAGACGTTCCTTTGAAAGAAGTGATGAAAAACGAACACTATATATTAGTGTTCTGTGAACTCTGGCATTGCGGTCTATTAAAATTATAAATATTTTCGATTCTTGTGATTAGTTATTAAACAATATAGGTAATCCTATCATTTTAATTCGTTGAACTAAAATAAATAAAGGAATATTGGTAATTTTAATATTTCAATTCATAGAAAAAGTGACAACTCTCAAATTCACCCCAAACTGCAAATGGTCGTCGGTTGCCTCAAAATTTTTGACAGGTTCGCCATCTAGTTAGTATTATAAATCTATGCATTGATATTCGGATATCAGAGAAATTACAGAGTATTACACGTTGGACATTCCTTGTTCCAGGTCTACTACTACCCTTGTTTATGTAACTCTAGTTGTCCAATGAAGTGTAGTTCGGGGAGTTAGCTCACAGAGGGAGTTTTGGTCAACTTCACTATTTGCTTCTTCTTCTTTATATATCCCCATCTTCGTCTACACTATTTAGCAACATTTGACCTTCTTAATTCGCGCGCAATGAATACGTAGTAAAATTCAAATTGAATGTATGAATGGGCACATCTACAGTGACTTCATACAAGACAGTGACGACACGGAGCCGAAATCCGCCATTAAGAGGCTAATGTCAGAATATTGGAGGTTAAAATTCAAAGTTTCTATGGTGCATGGATATACTAACAGTGAACTCTAAAAGAACTGGAACGGTTTCGCGATACAGCAAAAGTGAGGAAGACTGAAATGGAGAAATTGCGTCAATCCATCTCACTCTGACCCGTGTCACTGCGTGCACGTTTGACAACTGACAGCATATCGGAGGTATAACAACCCCGCTTTTCCTATGAAGAGAGAGATGGATTGACGCAATTTCTCCATTTCAACGCGACACACTTTCTGTCGAACTTTAGTACCTACGACGCCGTTCCAGTTATTCTAGAGTTCACTGTATACTAACCATAAACAATTCTCATTTTCTCTATGATACTAACCTAACAATTTATAATTTCTATGGTTCTGTGCACAGAACACTAATTCTGCTATTCTGTTCTGTGTTTCCAAAAGAAAACAAACACAATTAGCCTCTTAATGGCGGAATTCACTACGTGACATCCAACTACCAATAGAAATTAAGACATGAGTGTGTCGCCACTGTCTTGTATAAAGTCACTGTAGGCACATCTAAACCAAAGCTCCCTCTGTGAGCTAACTCCCCAAACTACACTTCATTGGACAACTAGAGTTACATAAACAAGGCTACTACTAGAGCACTAGAAAGATAGGTATGCCAGACAGGCTGACTGGGTCCAACCATAGACTCGAAAATTACAGATGGTAATGTCAATTTCTCAGTTATTGTGCTCTATTGTTGGTTCCGTGCTTTCTTTGAAGAATAGTTAATAGAAAGTATTGATTTTTTATTCAAAACAATAAAGTTGGAGACTAGACAGGTAAGCATAAGCATTTATTCGATTACAGATTTCATTTAATTCGAATTGTTCTGTAATTTTCGAGTCTGTGGTTGGACCCAGCATGGCTGTCTGGTATACTCCCCTTTTCAGAGCCTTACTACTACATCTACTTCCTATAGAATTACTAGTACCATAGATAATTCAATAATGATAAGTTGCAGAATTGAGTATTTACGATTGGAAAGAAACCCAATAACACCAATAGGTTGTCTTCGAATATCGAATACAATAGGATTGCTGAATTTTATTGGATTTTTCGACTTCTTGAAACATTGAGAAGAAGCAGGTTCTCTTAAGAGAATGAAATGAAAAAATAAAGAGAATAGAGAAAAGAACGGTTAAAAGAATCACGAAATTCTAGGAAAAGGTTCAGAGATTACAAGGGAACTCCTCTTGTGAAGTTTGACAATAATTTTTATTATCTCGAATAAAAAAACTTCCAATCACATAACAAGTTTTTCTCATCACTGCCAGTACCTATATCCAATGATAACATAAATACATTATTACTCTTTAAGTTATATCCAACTTCAATTGTTTTAAAGAGCAGAAATAAACCTTCAATATTTCATAACATTATTATTAAGTTCATTGATATTTGAATATCAGGGAAATTACAAATCCAAGGTATTACACGCTGGACATTATTTTTTTTTTAGAACGAGAATATCGAGTCAAAACGGTTATTGCAGATTAGGGCTTCCTATTGAAATATTATCGATAATTTAATAATTATGAGTCACAGAATTGAGTATTTACGATAGGAAAGAAAACTTATCGTACCAATAGGTTGTTTTCGATTACAACTGGAATGCTGAATTTCTAATCGTCGGTCAAAATTGATACCACCAGATAACATCACTTTCAGCTCTGGTACACTCCAAACAAGCTCACAGACAAAACTATTAGGAGTGTATTTTGATAGTCACTTAAATTGGTCAGCACATTGTGAATTGCTCACGGGAAGGTTGAACTCTGCCATATACATGTTAAGAGCTTTAAGAAACCAAGTAGATGATAAAACCTTGATGCTTGTTTATTTCGCTAATTTTCAGTCTGTGATGTCTTACGGAATCATTTTTTGGGGAGGAAGTACGTCGGCCAGACAGGTTTTTGTTACTCAGAAGCTTGCTCTAAGAACGATATTCAATATGAAATTCAGAGAATCTTGTCGGGGTGTATTCAGAAGAAATAACATTCTTACAATGATGGGTTTGTACATATATAAAGTGTTATTATTCTTTCATAAAAATAAACAATATTTTGAACACCTTAAAAATACCAACGCCACTCGTAGGATGAATGAATATTTTTTTCCAGTGCATAAATACTCAATGACTGAAGAAAGCACCTTGTATATGATTGTAACGCTACGAGTATTAAACTGCTTGCTGAGAATGATAGGGACTATAAATGATTTCAAAATTTTCAAAAAATCAATTTTTTCAATTATAGTTAAATGTGAACCCTACACAATATCTGAATTCAGAGGTTACTGTGATACATCGTTGTAAAGCTTCTTGTTAAATATTGTTAATGCTGTAATTTTGACTTGTTTCCTCTTCTTTGTACCTTGCCATGTTGTATATGTAGCTGTCAATGATTTGGGAAATAAAATAATATTCTATCCTATTCGATTTTTCGACTTTTTGAAACGTTGGGAAGAAGTAGGTTCCTTTCAGAGAATGAAATGATAAAATCAAGAGGTCAGAGATTACAAAGCATCTTCTCTTGTAAAGTTTGATACTTATTTTAATAATCTCGAATGGAAAAACTTTCAATCACAAGTTTTTCTCATTACTGTCAGTATATCCAATAATAACAGCAATACATTTTTACTCTTTAAGTTTTATCTCCAATAAGATATTACCTCTTGGTTTATCTGAAAGGTCAGTTTTAAATGCATCAAACTTCGATTGTTTTGAAGAGCAGAAGAAAGCCTTCAATATTTCATACCATTTTCATTAAGTTCATCGATATTTGAATATCAGGGAAATAACAAATACACAGTATTACACTCTGGACATTCTTTTTTATCATATCGAAAATATTGAGTCAAAACCAGATTCCAGATTTGTTGTACTACGTCTACAATAGGTTTCGAATAATACAATAGTATTGCTGAATTTTATTGGATTTTTCGGTTCCTTTCGGAGAATGAAATGATAAAATAAAGAGAATAAGGATGAGAACGGTTAAAAGAATCACGAAATTCTAGGAAAGGGTTCAGCTATTACAAAGGATCTCCTCTTGTAAACTTCCAATCGCATAACAAGTTTTTCTCATCACTGTCAGTTTAGAATGATTTTTATAATCTCGAATAGAAAAACTTTCAATCACATAACAAGTTTTCCTTATCACTGTCAGTATATCCAATAAAAACAGCAATACATTTTACTCCTCAAGTTATATCTCCAATAAGATATCACTTCTTGGTTTACCTGAAAGGTCAGTTTTAAATGCATCAAACTTCAATTGTTTTAAAGAGCAGAAGTGGGCCCTCATTATTTCATACCATTTTCATTGAATTCATTGATATTTTAATATCAGAGAAATTACAAATCCACGGTATTACACGCTGGAATTCTCTTTTATCAGATCGGGAATATCGAGTCAAAACGGATATTCCAGATTTGTTGCTCTACGTCTACGTCTACATTAATATTTAAAAACCCAGGGTTCCTATGGAAATACCGACGATACTTCAATTATTATGAGCCGTGGAATCGAGTTTTAACGATTGGAAAGAAAACTAATCGCACCAATAGGTTGTTTTCGAACACAATAGGATTGCCGAGTTTAATTAAACAACAGCGAAATCGAAACAAAGGCACATCAAGTGCGTTTGTATCTGAGGCGTTTTCCATGGCACACTGATTTGAAATATCGATTCTTCTTAATAATAACTACTTACTATTTTCGTTTCTGTTTACCGCTCTGCGTATTTTTACATGTATAATTTACGCTACGTCCGCAAACAACCACCCCTAAGGAAAACCCGATTTTCACTGGATGGAAGCTTATCAGCGAGCAGCGTTGTTCTTGGTCTGCCATAAATTGTAACACACCAGAATTGTAAATGGTAACAGTTCGTAACATCACCCAGACCTGACCTGGGGGGTCGTTCTTCTTCGTTCGAGAACTGAAATATGTAAAACCTCGACAATTGAACAAATTAAATTCTTTGGTTCTGATAATGCGCTCCTCTTGAAATTTTGCACGAACATTCAGTACCTATATCAGTCGTCATTGACGAAATGAATTTCACGCGAATGGGATATCTTGTTATCGAAATATAAGGATTATTCTTTCCAATACTCCAAGTGAATTTTCTATGGTTCTGTTTACACTATGGCCACAAAATTTTGCATAAGGCTTACTATGAGCATCTTGCATGTGGCCGCAAAATTTCATTTCGATTTGTTTTGATTATTCGAAGATATTGAGGAACAAAATGAGGCTGGTTAACGTATTTAACCGCGACATTTGGAAATCGGCCTCACCATGAAAATTTAAAGTCTCTAGGACGATCTCTTCGAGAGTTATCGTGTAAACGGCGGGACGGCACATGGGCAGAATTGATTTTGACCACGGATTCGTCATCAGGAAGTCGAACCCTATCGTTTGAGACCATTTTCGGCTCAAAGTTCGAAAATTACAGACATTTGGGCTGAACGATATAGCACCCGCTTAAGTAGAACGAGCGATCCAAAACAGTGAGTCAGAATATGAAAGGGAATGTTAAGGAGAACAATCACAATTCCTACCTATAATATATTATTATAGGAACAACGAAAATTATTCATATTTATATATTATGATCGCGTAAACACATAACATTATCTTATTGAAACTATACATAAAAATATAATTATATTATATCAAGTATTCTCAGATATCAGTATCTTTGATTTCTGTATTTGATGCAAAGTACAGGGTGCGGCTAAACAAACAGTGCAGTTTTGATGGGTTATTAAAAAAATTGGCACAACCTACGAAACAGTGGTTTATTCTGTTTGAGTCAGTACCTGACCCCATTTTTTCATATAAGTTTCAAAGAATACATCATCAAGATGATGTCCTGCAGAAGCGATGTAGTTACTGATATAAGGTGAAGTGGGGTAAATGTGATAAGGGGCAATTGTGATAACGGACTATATATTCAGATCAAATTCATTAATACTGCTGCCATCTATCTAACACATCTTCAAAATTGCAAGCGAACCACCAAAACACTAGAACGAACGAAATTACTTGTCAGTATGGTTGTAAGGCACGTGAATATTATTTCTCATAACGTAACCTTAAATTTCAGGTAGGTACGTCTCTACTTTATTTGGTGTAAATTTTTTAATTGATGAGTTAAGTATGTTTTATTATTTCCAGACTTATTATTAACAGTTTTATAATGTGTTTTTAAATACTTTTAACTCATAAATTTGCTGGTGATTTCTTTTTGTATATATCACATTTGCCCCGCACGAAATGCTTTTTGGGGTAAATGTGACATATACATTTGAGGCAATTGTGATAATATAAATAGGCGTGGTTCTTTCATATTTGAAGTATCTTTTGACGGATATAATTTATCTTAATGATGGAAAAATAAACTTTAATTAAAATATAACGTTTATTATTATATAGTTGTTTCTGCCTAATTTGTTTTTACTTCCTTTTTGTTCAGAAGCTGAAGTTAATTTCACATTTTTTGGCGTCGACTGAAATAAGGTCATCAATTTTTCATTAAGTGAAATATTGTATTTTTGTAAAAAACAAAGTATTCAATAATGTAAGATTTTTATACATTTACCCCAATCCTTTCCAAATAACTTAGTCATAGGAATCTGAAAGCTTTTATCACATTTACCCCAAATTCTGGGGCAATTGTGATTGGCCGGCATCATTTTTTTTTAAATTACCCAACATTTCTCAGAAAAGATTTCAAAGAGTAACCAGAATACAATCAATAGAGAACTATATTGTGATCATGCTTGCATTTTTTGGAATGTTCAGCTTTATTCAAACTGTTACTTATAACACTTTGTTTATGAACTAATCAAATACTATATCACATTTACCCCACTTCACCTTAGGCGATTTGTGAAGTTTTCAACTGCGTTCTGGCACATATCGATCGAAATGGCGGCGATTTCCCCTGTAATACGGATCTTAAGTTCTTCTAAATTGTGAGGACAATGCTTAAAAACCTTTTCCTTGAGGTTGTCCCATAGGAAAATGGCAAATGCTCAAATCCGGTTATCTCGCCGATCATCCCAGGACGCCCCTCAGAGGATCGAGGCGCGCATATGGAACATTTGCGATATTTTCCCATGAGGCTACCTCAAGGAAAAGGTTTTTAAGTATCATCCCCGCAATTTGAAAGAACTTAAGATCCGTTTTAGAGAGGAAATCGTCGCCCTTCGGTATGTGTCAGAGTGCAGTAGGAAACTTCAGAAATCGCCTACATCAGTTCATCGCTTCTGAAAGACATAATCTTGATGATGTGATCTTTAAAACTTAAATGAAGAAATGGGGTGAGGTGTTGACTCAAACAGGATAAACCACTTTTTCCTAGTTTGTGCCAATTTTTTTAATACCCCATCAAAACTGCACTGTTTGTATTGCCGCACCCTGTATGTTAACATCATGAATGCTCTTAAATTATCCGATAAACCCTTGACAAAATCAAAATAAGTCATTGTCCTAAACTATTCAATACAACCCCATTGAAATTGAATCCCCTAACAAAAAACACTATTAAAAACAGCTTTCATTTTTGATTCAACACAAACTTACAATACAACGTCTATCGATACGATATCGTGGTATGTCCAAATGTCTGTAATTTTCGAATTTTGAGCCAAAAATGGTCTCAAACGAAAGGGTTCGACTACCGGCCGATAGATACTTTCAGGGTGAGTTAGGTTCCCAACCCAAATATTGCCATTAAAAATTTTTGTTATTCAATATCTCAGACAATGCGAAACTAATTGAAATGAAATTTTGTTCCAAGTGCATGATGCTCATAATAAGCCTGATGCAAAATTTGTGTGCACAGTGTTAAATGAACTAACTATATAGAAATTCAATTAGAATATTGAAAAGAAGAATCTTTATATTTTCATAACAAGATATTCGATTCGAGTGAAATTTAATTCGTAAATGAGGATTGATATTTTATTTTTATTAATTTATTCAATTTAGAAATAATATATCCAATTACAGGTGTATATAAAAATAGTTTTATCCCGAAGGAAGGTAATATGCTCAATAATTACAAACCAAAATAACCTTATCCTAAATACAATACAAATAAACTGAATGTTCATGTAGAATTTCAATTGGATCGCATCATCAGAAATATAGAATTTAATTTTTTTATCTATCGATTTTTTACTATTTCATTTTTTGAATGGTTTTCAGAATGTAATTCCGATCGTGCTAAGATTATGCATTTATATTCTTATCCTGAATCCCAAGTCCTCTATGAAATTTTGAGGTAACGAGCACTCGAAAGCACCTGCTCAGGGCTTTTCTTGAATTTTTTAGGTGCACCCCAAAGTCAGTCCATTTTTGTGAAATATTTGAGATAAAAAACGCATTAATTCTTTTCTTGAAGACTGAAGTGCTATAAGGCAAATTTCAACAATTTTACTCAATTTTATAACACCGTAACACAAGGTCTGAAATGTAACATAAATATTACACTTGTAACACCTGGAACATCACCGTCAGCGAGCCGCCGTCTTCGCAAAGCTCGGCCGCTCATGCGCTGATGGTGGATGTTTTGCAACTTGCAGATATTTTTTGAATCAGTATGAATTTGCAACCACATTTTGTTTTTCTTTAGATAGCGAGGGGTGTACCAGGAAGGAATTGCCAATAAATTTATGTGCCTTGGGGTGTTTTTTGACCTCGAATAACATGGGTAATTTATTTATTTGATATGACGGCGCCTACTGTGAACGTGCATGTTTTCCTGTTTACATCTGACAATACTTTCTTCAGTGAAATTTGTATTTTTGAATAATAACCACATGCAATTTACAGACTCAACAATTGAAGTAAGAGCAATATATTGAGTGGCAATCTTCTTTTTTGGGACTGTTATTAAGTGTATTTGTTGTTGTTTGTGTAATGTATTTTCGTATTTTGTTCCTTTTTTGAAGCAGATATAAGACCTCAAAGTAATACATCTTTCCGTTCTTTCTCAATATTTTGAACAATTATTATGATAATTATTATTATTAATAGGGTCAAAACTTTGAAGAGATCAACAAAAAATGTCCCGATGCAACATTGCAACAATTTTTCAAAAATTTCGTAGAACCTAAGGGGTAGTTAATTTATTTTTTTTTAAATCGACCCCTTCCAAGATACAGCCTTCGCAAGGCGATGACGAGTTGACAGTTTTTAATTTTTTTTCCGGCTTCTTAAAAACACTGAGTCATAATTCTTTAATTAATATGAAGCACTAAGTAGATGTTACTCAAACAAATTTTTGGATTTCATAACTTTATTATTAGGAGTTGAAAATAAGAACCCCCTATGACTTTCCGTCAAAAGTTGTTTTCGTGGGAGAGATTTTCGAAAAATAAAATTCTCTTATGGTTTCTCATTCAATTCTAAAAAAAAGTCTACTGCAAAATGTCGATACAGTCGATACTTTTCTCGGAAAATATAAAAACTTACTAGCAGGTATGATCACTGTCCATTCCATTTCATCGTATAAGTTTTCCATAGAATGAATATTTTAAGATATTGTATGTCTATGACAGGAGATAAAGATGTTCTATAAATCTTTCTGAAGGTTTAATCTTTAATTTCCTGAAGAAAATTATATCCGTAATATTTTAATTTCACAAATAGAACTTTTTTCCGATTATATATAATCGATAATCCCTTTTACCATGTAATGGTGTAGGGATTTTTTCGATCAATAAGCATAATTGACAAAACCAATTTTGAGCATAAGCAATATCTTAGAATATCCATCCTATGGAACATAATAGAAATGGAATGAACAGTACATAACTGTAAGTTTTTATTTTTTCCGAGAAAATTATCGACTGTATCGAAATTTTGCACAGGACTCTTTTTCTCCAGTATTGAATGGGAAACCATAAGAGAATTTATTTTTTTTAAATAATATTTTAAAACAATCTGAGAAATTGAGAACTTTCGCATCAATTCAAGAACACCCTGTGTTTCAAGTTTAAATTGGAGTAATGGATTGTGTAGTGAAATATGTTGCAAATATCATATACTCGTGATAACAGTGTTGAATACATAATGAATAATCTCTTTTATTCTCAAAATGTTTTTTTGGTGTCCTCTTCCCGAATATGCATAAAAAAATCTTCTCTAATTAAGGAATAACCAAAAACTCAATTTTAGATTAGAAATAGAGAGATGGAGAAGTTATTTGAGTTTGACCTTACTTCTCGTGAATACCATAGATGTAGACTGAAATCGTAAAATTCTACATAAAAATGGAAAAACTCTACCTATATAGCCACAGGTTGAAGTTGTATTTGAAAGAGTCTGAACGACCTAACAGGTCTGACAGTGCATTGGTAAAGGTCGAATCGTCAACACAAATTCTCAACCAGAGAATCATTCTACAAATCAGTCCAAAAGTAACGGTATCACTAACTCAAACTTAGCTTGAATTACACTTAGCATTGCATTAGGTGTTAATTGAATAGCTCTCAATTGAAAAGTGTTCGATTTCAATCACGCACCTAATCATCATATTTTGTCAACAGAAAAATATAATCAAGTGTAATTTCAAGGTCTTTCAAAATAAGATATATTCAAATCTTCTTTTTTACAAGGTCCTTCAAGACGGATCGAAATAATCAGGATAATTTTTCATAAGTCATACAATTGGGGATATTTTTCATGATCCTTTGAGCTACAGGGTCGATATTTCTCACTTATGTATTCAGAAACACGCTGTATGACGAAAAATATAACTTCCACTCGATAAAGTTTTCATATACCGTAACCTGTTAAGAGAAGCAGGTGGCGAAGTTATAAATGATGACATTAGACAGCAATGACAAGCATCGGCGTTTCAAGCGACCTGTCAGAAGGGTCTTGAAATCAATCTTACTTGATATCAGGTTTATTATTTCAATAGCATTTATCAGAGCTTACTATAATATTGATATTTAAACGTGAATATGCAAAGTCTGTATATGTGGTATTTTATTCATCAATTGCAATTTCTTGACCCATATCTGCAATATACAGGGTGTCCCTAGATATGATAAAAAATCCAAACGGAAAGAATACTCTATCAGAATCCATCGTTAGAATTTTGTTTCGATAACCTCCTAAAAATAGTAGCTCTGGATATTTTTTTAATTGCTCTCTTGTATTTTTCCCTTTGAACGATTTCCAATGGAAAAAATCATTTTAGGGTGGGATGATCAGTTGTTGACACCATGATAGTAATTGACACTGTGCACATATATACCGATGTAATGAACAATTGGTTCTATCTAAAGTTTTTTCATCTGTCTCAACCTATTGTAAAATGTTTTATTTCTATTTGGGTCAATTTCAATTTCCACAGGTTATCATCCTGAAAACGTCACCATTAGATATTTGGCGTGAGATTTTGCAGTAGATAGCGACTGCATACAATTGGGTAATTTTCCGATTTTTTATGTTTGATATTCGTTAGAAGTTTTCTATTGCTTGGAAGGTTTCAAGCCATATTCAATTGATGTAAGTAAACCTTTCAAAGATTAATAAATTAAATTAAAACCATATGTCAATGATAGTAGGTACATAGAACAGTGATTGACATGGGCTTTAACCCTTTCGTGATGGGAACCGCTAAAAGGCGCAAATCGCTAACTGACTTATACGCGGGAGACGCATATTTGCGAACTCCTCAAAATAGCGTTGAATGGTTACCGTTGTGAGAAAAAGGTTTCATTGTAGTGAGTTTTCAAACTATAAGTTGGAGAAATAATAAAAAACTTAATGAAGCCGATTTAGAAGAATATTGCTCAGTCTGAAAAGACGGCAACCGCTAAACCGCGCGGATACTCAAAGGAACTCGAAGGATCTGAAAATCCCCGTATATAAGGCACGACTTCAGAAAATAACCCCTTTTCGAAAGGGTTAACCTTAATATATAAATCCGTTTAGGGTTTACTTACATCAAGTAAGTATTCCTTGGAAACTTCCAACCAACAGAAAATTTCATAACGAATATAAAACAGAACAAAATCGGATAATATACGCAATTATGTGCAGTCGCTATCCTTAAGTAAACATATGCACTTATTGAAACTACTGAAAAATCTCGCGCCAATAATCTAATTATGCCGTTTACAGAATAGAACTCAAATAGAAATAAAACATTCTGAAATATTAGGACACAGATGAAAAAACCTAGATAGCACCAATAGTTGATTACATCGGTATATAGGTGAAGATCACTAATACTTTTTGTTATTCATTTGTTTATATGGAATAAAATCGTCTTAACCTTCTTATTCTTATATTATTTTAAGTATTAATGTTTCAATGACCCATATAATGAAAATGTATGAGTAAGAGAAAGCAGGATGATATCATAATCAAAATTAAGTGAGATGAAATTATGCCAATAACTATCATACCGAGTGTCAATTAGTATCGAAGTATGTCAATGACTATCAAATATGTAATTTCGATGAAATGGGTGTCTCCTCGAAAATTCAATCGATATTTATTGAAAGTTTGAAGGAATCACCAAAATAGCAATAGGTATTCAACTATAGTTCCGTATTAAAAACCATGGTGTTCATGTGAAATAAGAAACCGAAATCGTCTACTGAAAGTTCCTATGCTCTTAAGGTATCATTCACTATTGCTTTTACCCTACGTAGATTCAACTCTTGAAAATAATAATTACAAATTGTGGCGCATTCGCCATTTTGCGATTTGAGGTCAATTATTTTTCTCTATTTCAGTATCGTGATGAGTTCATTCAGTTCTTAAAACAGTGCTATGAAGAACTCAGTACAGCATTGTATTCAGTTATATTGGTCGTTTTGTGGTGGTCAACACTGACTTCCGATTCTATCAAATTTCAACATCAAATTATATAATTTGGTAATGATCGTTGACAGGAAAAGTTTAATTTTTATCACGAAAACAAGATATTAGATTTGCTTTCTGTTAAATATGAATCATCAGTTCTATTAGAAATCTGTTTCAGATCTGATGTATGAGTTAGGTAGTTATATTCGTATAAATACACTACATTTTTTTAAGACTAAAAGGAATTTTCGTATTGATCAGTAGTTCACATCCTGAATCAAATATCGTCGGTGGAAGAAAATAATGATCAACTATTTGTATACTGTACCTTTCTCCGATCAGAGCCTTTATTTCAATGAATGATGCTGAAGAATTGTCAATCGCACAACAAGTATCCCTAGATGGTTAATATTTTCAGCTGCATTTATGTAAGTTGTATACAGGGTGTTTCAAAAAAAGGTGATCCCCTCTAAGGTAGCGCCATCCGTATTAAAGATATTGGACGCTTTTTACACGGTTCGTACCAAATGGTATTGAACATAACTTTTTAATTATTAGATTTTTTTGAGCGAAATTTCAAATGAACTTGAACATCATTTGATTTTACACCAAAAAGTACTCGTGAAAAAACTCGATATTGTGTTTCGTTTGCGAAATATTTTCATTTCAAAATAGGTACTTTATACCTCATAGCTGACTCCCAACCGTTACAAGCATCGGGTGTCATTTCATAATTTTCAAATCAAAATATTTCGAAAACGATGCACATAATCTAACAGAAACAATTAAAAATTTTTAATTAAGATCTCCTACGGAAATCCTTGCACTCATTCGTCAGGAACAAATTGGTTTCTGATAAAATTTTTGCCTTACAGTAAAACGTAACGTTCCGGTGTCTATATCAGATTGCTTCTCCACACAAATTTGGAAAACTTGTCCAAGTTACGTTATCCATTTTATTTATTCCATTTTTTAGTTTTGCTGTTAGGCAAAAATTGTTTCAAAACGTTTTGCTCCTGACCAATTAGTGCAAGGAATTAAGCAGAAGCATTTCATCTTAATCAAAAGTTTATATTTCTTTTTACACTTGGAAATGGTTCAAGGGAAAAAAATAAAAGTGTACATTTTGAAAAAACAAATATTCAATGGTGGTTTTGAGGGATGGTAATCAAATGAAAATTTTTGGTATCTAATCAGAAGGAAGTATGAATGAACAAATGACATTATCTATAATATTAAGACGTCTCTTTTTCCAAACATAATTTTATTGAAAATTCATATGTTTTCCAAACTGGTTGGATATTGTATTATCTAAATATAGATCAAATTTATGATCCAACCATTGTATCGACATATATAGATAAAATGAAATATTCCCTATTTGCTTTGCATACGGGAATGAAAAAACGACGTTATTTCAGTAACACACTCATTTCGCGTGAGTTATTACATATAAAATGATTATAGTCGTAGAGATACATGATATCTTCCTAGAAATATTATTCGACAAAATGGCGATAAAATATTTTATTCCTCTATTCAGCCATAAAATAACAGTCAGACTAAGATGTCATAAATTTTTATTGCGAATTTATAGATGTGGAATAAACCGTGGAAACTGATGAATGGAGGTGTAATTTCTAATATTTTCATCGATTTCTGGCTGTGAACAAGCAATACGTATATCTTTATTAAAGGGTCAATTTGATGTGTGCCACTTCGGAAGGAGAGGCTTTATGAAATGTCAGGTAATAACTCGAAATATGTGGAGGTGAAAAAGTGCAGATCATCGTCGCATCAATTTTATTTCCTAGATGGTCTTCATCCAGAGTTATATTGAACATTATTCGATTCTTCAATACATATAAGGATGAATTGTTGAATTGTTCGATTAGTAGATAGAACCTGAAAAATATTGGACTCAACTATTATAACGGAATTCATTTTGTTGAAAGAATTCAATTATATGATTTGATATCTGGCAATATTTTGAACGTGAGTGTTTACAATTCAGAATTGAAGATGTATTCTGAGATCATGAAAAATGAAAATAAAGGATTTCCAATAAAAGTGTTATTTTAATAGCTCGCTATTTCAGTGGATGTCACTTTTTGGCATTTGACAAGTAAAATCTACGCCATTATCAAAAAAAGGAACGATACACGCAAGAACGCAAAATTCACTATAAAAATGGGGAAAATTCAGCAGAGACGGTTCGTAAAACTCGAACATTTTTGGGTCGTCGTGAAGCATCTTGCCGGACCGCAATAAAGGAAATGGGTGGGAAAATTCGAGCTGTTGGGAGGAGTTAGTGATGTGAAGAATAAAACCCGTGCACGTCGCTCAAGAATAGCCGAGAATATTGCTGCTGTGGCCGAAATTGTTGCAGAAAATCCAGATTTGTCTATTACTCGTCGTTCTTTGGAATTAAGGATTCAACAAACGTCATTACACCGTATTTTGCATAAAGATTTGAGTCTTAAGGCTTATTAAGTTCAGTTAACACGAGAACGCAAGTCGGTCGATCATCAGCTATTGATCTTTTGCTGGAAAAGTTTCCGGACCGTGGTATCTCTCTAAGAAGTGATCATAATTGGCCACCGAGATCTTGTGATTTAACACTTTGCGACTTCTTCCTTTGGAGCCACGTGAAGGAGAAGGTCTACGCCAATAGCCCAGCCTCGATTCAAGACCTCAAAGATGGAATTCGTGGGGCAATCCAGGACATAGGGAAGCCACTTTGCGATTTGGTTAAGAAAATTTCATTGAAAGGATATGGTCCTGTAAGCGTGGTCGTGGTGGTTATTTGCCTGATGTTGTTTTCCACTATTAACGGCATAGCTTCCTCTTTCTAATGAAATAAACATTCAATCATGTAGGGGAGAGCGGGGCAAATTGGGATACTTAACACTTAAGTGTACGTACAAGAAAAATATTTATGATTAAACAGCAATGTTTAGTCAAAATCAGTGTTTAACTCATTACGAATGACCATATATATTTTTCTCTCACTTTTCATGAGAAATAAACGAAATATGAGGCTTGAATCAAATGGCATTTTGTCCCGCTTTGCCCCATATATAGGGGTAAAGCGGGGTACCTTATGGGACATTGTGGGGTATTCATAATAATTAATTAAGAATATTAACTTCGAACTTAATAGTCTTCACTCACATAAAATGAATAAACTACGAATCTTTGGCTTATATGTATATTATCATTATAATCTTATAAAAATAGATATTTATATATTATAAGAACAAAAACATGCATGCATATTGACATACTGAATGTTCATGCAAAATTTCAAGTGGATCGCGTTTTCAGAACCATAGAATTAAATTTTTTTGATTGGCAAATTTTTTCATATTTCAGTTTTTGAATAATTTTCAGAATGTTATTCCGATCGTTCTGAGATTTTACATTTATATATTTAGTTTTAATCTCAAATCCAATATAAAATTTTGAGGTAATAGCTTTATTGCTTCACCAATGAACGAGAGCTCAAAACACCTGCGCAGGGCTTTCTTATTTTTTTTTCTCTCAATGTAGTTCGGGGAACATTGTCTAAGTTGGCAGCTTTTTTTTTTTGCCCATTTCACCCGACACAACATTTTGAAGCGCTTTTTTCATTGCTTCCATTGACCAGAAATGATGTTCTGTAGTCCTCTTATACGTTCGAATCATATTTACTGAAATAAGTTACTTTAGTTAATGAAGGAAATTAATATTTGAGTTGTTTCAAAAGGGGCAAAGTGGGGTACCGTTCAAACAATACCCTACTTTGCCCCTTTCAATGTATCCCACTTTGCCCCAATGTGACTTCAAATACTAAACATGAACTAAAAATACTCACCCTTTTCGAAATCTCTCTTGAATTTTCAATAATATAGCTATATGGATCTTCATAAAAAGAAATATAAAACACAAATTATTCGAGCTCAGGATTTCCTAAAACCGTAGTTCAATACTGACGATTTTATTAACGAACGAACACTCGTTGCAGTCTTTCAGTCATACTGACTAAATGACTTTAGAACTGGCGTGTTTAGTATATGAAGACCACGTTCCGATCGATTACCAATGAAATCGATCTATTTGAAACTTTGTTCGGAATTTTTTTTGGCTGTAATAAGGAAATCCCGCTTTGCCCCGCTAGCCCACTATGCCCCGCTCTCCCCTATATTGAAAAATGGCATTTTTCTTTGAATATCAAAATTACACCTTTTATTGAAAAACCCTTGATTATTGATCGACTCAACCTGTAAGTAAGAAAACTGTTTGTGCCACTTCGGAAGGAGAGGCTTTATGAAATGTCAGGTAATAACTCGAAATATGTGGAGGTGAAAAAGTGCAGATCATCGTCGAAACAATTTTATTTTCTCGATTCTCTT
Organism: Propylea japonica; assembly: GCA_013421045.1. Classification (NCBI taxonomy): domain Eukaryota; kingdom Metazoa; phylum Arthropoda; class Insecta; order Coleoptera; family Coccinellidae; genus Propylea; species Propylea japonica. Next base: position 95,567,065 of record CM024239.1, read on the forward strand.
CATCTAGAGTTATATTGAACATTATTCGATCCTTCAATGCTTATAGGGATGAATTGTTGAATTGTTCGATTAGTAAAGAACCTGAAAAATATTGGACTCAACTATTACATCGGAATTCATTTTGTAGGAATGAATTCAATTATTGATTTGATATTTCGCAATATTTGCAATATTTGCGCTTGAGTGTTTACAATTCAGAAATGATATGAAGAATATTATAAGATCTTAGATCATGAAAGTATTGTCGATCGGCTGAATGTGTAGATTAACTTTTTGTGCCACTTTGACAGGTTAAGCTTCATGAAATGTCAGGTAATAACTCGAAATATATGGATGTGAAAAAGTGCAGATTATCATTAAGTGTATATATACATATAAAAAAATTATTACAGTCCATAAAGTCGAAAATAGTCGGCCATGTGTCTGGTATTTCATTTCCTGAGATCCTAGTTCCAGATTTTTGACAGAATGATAGGAAACGTGGATGGCCAAAAAACTAAATTTACGTTGCCTTTCATACTGTAAAAAATCTGGAATAGTCGGCCATGTTTTAAGAAGTGGTTTCGTTTCATAAACCTGACCTCTTTCCTGTAAATCAATTGTTAAATCTCATGAAAGAGTTCTTGAATCTACAGTTCAATAGACTGAAACATTTGAAACTTCTCATGCAGTTGAAAAAATATTTTTTTTTCATTTTTTGTCGAATCAAAATTCATTCAACAGTTTAATCAATGTAATAACTTAAAAAAAAGAAAAGGCACAACCTGAGCCGAATGACTTGTATGTTAAGTACCCTCTCAAAGAACGTGTCTAGTGTGAACAGTAAAAAAATTCACAAATGCTAAGATCCGTAGCAGTCTGAGATGGAGAGACTAAAACCGAAGAAAAAGTGCACCCACATAAGCTTCAGGTGACCACATGATTGAAGAAAATTGGATTCTTCTATAGAAAAACCTTGACCTTCTCTTTGAATTCTCGTTCATTATGCTTTATTGCTTTGACTTCACTGGGGAGTTCATTGAATACTATAGGCCAAAGTATGCGATGAATCTTTGACAAAATGAACTTGACAGGTATGCTACAGCCAAGTTTGCCTGTGAGAGAAACCTTGTGTGGTAGTTGTGTTTTCTGTAAGTTTCCTACATTCAACATGCATGCTTCCGAGAATAATAAGTCGGTGGGATATCTCCAGTCCTTTCGCAGTAAAATGTTGAGAACTGCATTCTGGCAGATTTGAAGTCTCTGTAGGTCAGAATTGTACCTACCATCCCATATACCGTAATGCAGTACCTAAGCATTGATTCGACCAACGAGCCGTACAAAACAAGCAATATTTTAACTGTTATAATTTCTCTCAATTGGTAAATTTTGTAAACAATATTGCCATTTTTTTATTCAGAGAAAACAATGGAAAAAGTCTTATTGCAATTAAGACTCAACAAATAACGGTTTAGCCACAAAAACACCCTGCCCAGACCGATCCCAGCCATCCTATATGTTTCTTCCCAAGTTTCTGCGGAAAAAAGAAGCACAGTGTCATCTGCATTAGAAATTACAAAACAGTTCGGAGAAATATTAGCTATACTATTAATGTATATCAAAAAAAGGATCGGACCGAGCACAGTGCCCTGTGGTACACCACATTTCATAGTTAATTTCAATGTATATTCAATAGTCTTTGAATAATTTTGAAGGGCATTCACAAAATAAATTTCACTCAAATCGAATATATTGTTATGAAAATATAAAGATCCTTTTTTTAATACTCCAATTGAATTTTCTATGTCCACATAATTTGTCATGAGGCTCATTATGAGCATCCTGTATGTGTATTGGTTTCGTTTTGTGAGATATTGAAGAACAAAAATTCTGAATGGCCATTTTTTATGCAACTCCCTGTACGATTCGGCTGATTAACGAACTAACCGCCGCATTTGGCAACCGAACTCGACTGAAAATCTCAAGGCACTAAAACAATTCCTTCGAAAGTTATCTAGCTTACGGCCGGACGGCCCCGGACAGAATTGAATTTGACCAAGAATTCGTCATCCGGGAGTCGAACCCTATCGTTTGAGACCATTCTCGGCTTTAAATTCGAAAATAACAGACATTTGTGCAAAACAATATAGCACTCGTGTGAATAGAATGAGCGCTCAAAAAGCGTTATAATGGCGTAACGATGCTGCTGAATGAATTATCACCACAGTTTGATGTTATCAATTTTTGTCGAATCATTGACTACCCAACACTTTTGTGTTGAAAACAAAAACTAATACAGTAAATTTTAGAACAGATGTAGATACGTTGAGCGCTGTATATTGCAATTTAATCAAAGAAGTCAGACATGACAGTAAACATATGTGCGCCTGTGTTTCATTGTTGTTTACCGCTTTGATTTCTCATATTGTTGTTTACATTAGACAGTTCTGAAGGTAGGAATGTTGGCTTCAGTATTTATCATTGCATACCGCGTCTCCTTCTTCCTTTGTCTAATAGCGTTTTCTTTTGGAAAACTGGTGCGCACCAGAATTGCCCCAGTGCAATATTTTGTTGTGTTCCATTGGTACAAAGAACAATGAAATGCCCATCAAAAATTGCACTCATGTTGCACTGGGGCAATTCTAGTGCGCACCAGTTTTCCCAAAAGAAAACGCTATAAGGTTGTTTATTTTATATCACGATGTAATCATTCTTTGCGTTAGAACCCTATTTTTCCTGTAAATTATGTATTCATATATTATATCATGTTTATATTTGATTGTAATATTTTATATAGTGTGAGTTTTCGAACATGTCTTTATTGGGTCATTATAAAATCTTATTGTTTTTTTTTTCATTTTAATTTCGACTTTTAATAGGTGTTTATTTTTAATTTCATGACGTATCTGTACCTACTATTGTTCTTTTTTATTTTTTGGCGTTTGCTTTCCTTATGATTCTTTCTGAGTGCTCAATTGATTGTATTCTCCTATTTTTGTAGCATAAAGAAGGAAAGAAAAGTTTCCGAAACGTCGCTGAAAGGATAATAAGTTTTATTTGGTTCCTTGTGCCGATATGTACAGGGTGGGCATATTTCGATGTTTTAGCACTACAACTTTTAAACCAGAGAAGATAGACAAAATCTGATACCCACTTCTCGATCTCTTTTTCTGAGAAACTAACAAGAGTAGTATTCATTTTTGGCTACCTTCTTTTGTTTTCGAGTTATAGGCAAAAATTGGAAAAGTGTCGATTAAAAAAAATTCATATCTCCGTTAATACTGATGATAGAGCTCTGAAATTAAAACATTATACAGGCACTTTTTAACGTAGAATCCAGTGGCGTGCTCGTATTTTTTTGCACCATTTCTACTCACGTAGCTATGACCCAAAGTTATGTTTTTTGAAGGAAATACTAGATTTTTGTGCCACTTCCTGAAAGCTTAATTTTTTCTGATTTCAAAAATATTAAAATTGTATGGTTTGTATCAATATAAGTGTAGCAAATGATCAAAAACCTATTTTCTTCTGAGTCTCAACATTTTCTATGATTTCAACTGTTGATGAGCACAGAAAAATGGAGCTTCCTATAACAAGAGCAGTCTCCTTCCGTCAATATCATTATTTCTATGCTTTCAACTAATTTCTACAAAATTCGAACATGGATATATTTCATAAACTCTCATATCTTGGAATGGATTAGGATATAACGAAAAGATCTGTATGATCCTCCGTTTCAATCGATATACTTAGTTATAATGAGATGGATACAGGAGAATATTTTTATTGCTCTCCAAAAAAAAATACGCTCAAGTGCCAGTCTATTTCAAACCGCATTTGAAATAACGCATATAGATGTGATTAAAGTTATCAATTCAGTTAGAAAATTAACGACGGAAAAATATTTTTCAATACCTAATTGTGATTACAACAAAAGGTCAGTAGGTATCACTTAGAATGAGGCTCAAGTTTCATAGCAGTCTATTATTCTTTGATCTTGGAGAAATTGAGTAAAGAGCATAGAAATGAAGAAACTACTGGAAAGAGATTGTGGTAATTATACGATGCTAAATTTTTCTGTGTTCACCAACATTTGGAACATAGAAAATATTCAGACTCAGATGAAAATTGGTTTTTGACTATTTTCTATACTCATATTGATACAAATCATACAATGTTATATATTTTTGAAATCAGAGAAAATTGAGCTTTCAGAAATGGCACAAAAATTTAGTATTCTGATTCAAAAAAACATAACTTTGGGTCATAGCTTCGTAATTAAAATGTTGCAAAAAACGAGCACGCCACTGGATTCTACTTTAAAAGTGCTTGTATAATAATGTTTTATTTCATAGCTCTATCATCAGTATTAGCGGAGATATGATTTTTTTCGATATCCACACTTTTCCAATTTTCGCTTAGAACTCGAACAAAAGAAGGTAGCCAAAAATGAATACTAATCTTGTTAGTTTCTCAGAAAAGAGATCGAGAAGTGGGTATCAGATTTGTCTGTCTCCTCTGGTCTAAAAGTTGTAGTGCTAAAACATCGAAATATGCCCACCCTGTACTACTGAATTGTGTTCTTTTTGAACGATATAAACTTCGACGAATTGAAAACAAGTTGTCACACCCGGCAGTTCAAACTTCCTGCTAGTTACAATTCACATACTCACATTGGGCGTAATATACCTACATGAGGGAGTGACAAGAAAACTGTTTGAATATCCATTAATGGCGTCACTCTGATATTTACTCTCATCATCAGATCAACATTATTTATGAAACTAGCAACGCTTGCTGCTATGTTGATTTGGGAACTTCCTTCTCTGAGATTTAAGTAGTGGTCTGTGGTTTGCATAATTTTAATGAGCCATTTCAGTCACCTGACCACAGATCGTACAGATTCATCTGTTATATCTGTGAATAAACGAAAGGTACAGAGCATCTGCCACAGAATATACTCCTCTGTTCTAGTTTCATAGATTATTAGATTTCAAAGATCCCTATTTTCGGAAAAATCGTAATTAAATAGTAAGGTGCAAAGGCACTGAATGCAAAGGAAATGAGGAATGCAATATCCTTTTGTGGTACAGCGATAGTTGTACCGAAAGATCCTAATTAATTGATTAATTAATTAATTACATGCAAAATAAACGAGGAAGCGATATCTCCTCCTGGCCGTTCCCAACTACGATAGCTATATCGGAAAATTTCAATGAATTAATTAAGTTATTAATGGATAAATTGAACCGAAGAGTAAAAGTGTTGAAAAGCATTAGAGTTTTTCAATCTTTCGGTTTTCGGATCAGGAAACACAAAAAATATATAAAAAATATAAAAGACTTAAACTCTATGGATAAAATCATTTTGATCTGTAGAAATACCCCGAGCGAAAAGATCGTGATCCGATTGCTCAGATTTATTTGTACTCCTCTCAATCTGGATGTAATAAACGAACGGTCCAGAGCGATCCCATCAGTTCGATGTAATCGCCGAACGCCCCTCTATTATTTTTCATGAAATTGAAAGAGTCCGATAGATAAGTACCATGATTTCACAACACCATTTTCAAAGTTTTCATCAATCTATTTTCAATTAATAAGGGGAAAGATAGTACTTGAGTGAAAAATAATGGTAGCCAACAAAAAAACAGTTTTTGAGGGCTCGTTTTACTTAAACGAATGCTATATAATTAAACTTGGAGCAGACATGAAAAAATTTCATTTCCATTACCAACCTCCAATGAATATAATGATGGATGACAGATTCAATCTATATAGTTTTGGCCAAATATCAGTTATTTTCGAATTTTGAGCCGAAAATGGTCTCAAACGATAGGGTTCGACTCCCTGCTGACGAATCCGTGGTCAAATTCAATGCTGTCCGTGGGGCCGTCCTGCCGTAAGCACGATAACCTTGGAAGGGATTGTCCCAGAGACTTGAAATTTTCAGGGTCAGTTCGGTTCCCAAATGCCGCGGTTAAGTTTATTAACCAGCCAAATCGTACTAGGTGTTCCATGAAATATGGTAATTCAGAATTGTTTTCCTCAATATCTCAGATAAAACGATACCAATCGAAATGCGGTAACATGCAAGATGCTCATAATTATGGAACAAATTCATTTTCTCAGAATAAAAATAATTGGAAACAAAATCCTGAAACACGTCAATTTTTTCACTATTACCATTTATGCCTTTTTGAAGGATTTTTGTTCCGCCCTCAAAATTTTTTTCAATAGGGAAAGTCGATCAAGTGGTACTTTTTTGGCACAGTCTTTGTATCTTCTTTACTGGCATTTTTTGAATTAGTTAGTTCAAAGAATTTTTCAGTATGTGCACTTTGTCATGGCTCATTTATTTTGAGACGATGGTACCAGATGAAATGGGTATAGCCGGGTTTCAATGGTAAATCTGCCCCCGCGGCCTTTTCGATTCATATTGGGGGGATCGATTAGGCATTGAATGAAAATAATTCTGCCAACTTTTCAGCTTTTTATCTGTCGCCATTTTTAAGATTTCTGTGAAAAACACTTTTCTCGTTTTTATTTTTTTTCTCTTGTGATATCCAAAATTTTCGAATGATGTTTTTTCTGTTGATCCTTTGCTATTAAAGGAATATACGTATACTTTTTTTTATGAATTTCAGGTGAAAAATCTATTTTTAGAAAAAAATTAAGTTTTGTCATTTGTTTTTCGGTGTTCTTAAAAAGTGTCCACCGCCATTTTTTGACATGAAATGTCTTCTTTGGCCCTTTATACCCTGGAATTTCTTCACATTTTTAAAATTGGTGGAATATTAAAAAAAAAATTGAAACTGTTTGAATTTTAGGATTCAACAGATATACATCAAATTTTGGTGCCGTTGTATTCATATTGGCTCCCTGAACAATATTAGTGAAGAAAACAATTGGCGATCTGTCTTAGTTTGAGAGATATGGGCCCCCAAAGTCCGAAAAATATTTCACCTGAAAGACACTTTTCTCACTACAGAAACACTGGGTTACCGCTTTATTGAGTTCAATGCCTCTCTGAACATTTTAACATGAAGATTTGATTCATTTCATTCCAGATATATTCGATATTTATTGCAAAAACATTGAAAAAATTCGAGGGAAAGCCCGCCGTTTCTTATAGTAAGTATGGCACTACCGCGTCTTTCAGCGAGTGCCATTAGGAAATGATAGCGGGATTTACCTGTATGCATAATGTCATATTCGCGCGAAATAATTCGCGGTAGTGCCAAACTTACCATAAGAACGGCGGGGGGCTTTTCCTCGAATTTTTCGATGTTTTTGCAATAATTATTGAACATATCTGAAATAAAATGAATCAAATCTTCATGTTAAAATGTTCAGAGAGCTTGAACTTGATAAAGCGGTAATTCAGTGTTTCTCTAGTGAGAAAAGTGACTTTCAGGTGAAATATTTTTCAGACTTTGGGGGCCAATATCTCCTAACTAAGACAGATCGCCAATTGTTTTCTCACTTATATTGTTCAGGGAGCCAATATGAATATAACGGCATCAAAATAAGATGTTTATCTGTGTGAATCCTAAAATTCAAACAGTTTTGATTTTTTTTTTCAAATGTTCCACCAATTTTAAAAATGTGAAAAATTCCAGGGTATAAAGGGCCAAAGAAGATTTTTATGTCAAAAATGGCGTTGGACACTTTTTAAGAACACCAAAAACAAATGACAACAACTTTGTTTTTTTTCTAAAAT